>JAGFMF010011945.1:836668-932972 GCA_019455555.1 Galemys pyrenaicus | reverse complement strand
TTGGTGTTATTACTATTTTATTCCCCTTCTTTCATAAAATAAAACGTGCTAATAACTTTTGCCACGTGTACCTGGAGTTGGGACTTTTAAGTCTTCTGAGCACGCGGGTGGAAAACCCAGTGTGGGGAACCCATTTTATATTAGGGTTGCCCTGTAACAAGAAGATTGTAGCTATTGGCAGAATGTGCTGAGAAGGTTCCCGGTGGGTCAGGGACATGTGCCTCTGGCCCCACTTGAGGACATTGCCGAGAAACAAGCCAGGATTCTCAACGGGCTATCAGTCCTCGTTGCTGGGAGCTTGTCAGCGAGCTGTGTCCTATAATTCACTGTTTGGGGTGGGCTTTATGTCTGCTTTGGGAGATAGCGGTTCTGTTTTTGTTTTAAAGACGTTTGTAGGAAATACTTTTTGAACTTTACAGAGGTAAAGGGAAATATCCGTGTTTCTTGTTTTGATTTTGCTTTGCTTCGTCCACCCCTTCTAAGGAAAGATGAGCAAGCCCACATCCGCTACCCTGTTTACTCAGCTTTGGGGAAACCCTGAAGGTTTAGGCAGTGTGACCTCTACTGTGTAATTTGTTCTCAGGGGAGGAAAAAGGTAACTGCATTTCTGCCCACATCCATATCTCTCTATAAACGTGAGGTTTGCGTAGAATTCAGGGGGGTTCGTGGGCCCCTAAAAACCCAAAAATGACTCCTAATTAAGAATCACACTGTCCAGGACCATCCTGGTGGTGCAGTGGGTTAAGCAACACACTATGAAGCAAACCGCAGCCACTGCAGCACGAGTTCGATCCCTGCCGCCGGCCAGGGAGGGGACCCACATGATACAGCAGACCTCTCCTGCCTCGCCTGCTCCTCCCCTCAGCAGTGTGTTTCAGTTAATCTGCCTGTTCTGTTCCCTACTCTGTCCGTGGTTGATCCTCTCACCTCCTGCGACTCTGGCCTGTACCCCAGCTCTTATATGCATAAATAAATAAATCTTTAAAAAAAAAAACCACACTATCCAGCAAGCACCCAGGGAGTACAGCCCACGCTGTGCTGTAATCCTGGGGTCTCCACCGCCTGGGGCACAAAGGATGCTCAGTGCGAGTTTGTGGAAGCAATGAGTTAACACAGTAGATTGTATTTGCTTTCTTGGATTCTCTAACTAAATTATTTTGTCTCTTTGTATATTGATATCATCTCTTCCTCCTGCTCCATCCTCCTCCCACCCCCAACTCCTACTCTGTACATCCCCCCTTCCCCGACACACACACAGTCAATAAGATTTTCCTTTGTCTCATTCTCTGATTCAGTGATTGAGACTGTGATTGACCCAATAAAGTACAATACACTCCGCTCCCACGGTCATTAGTTTTCAGGATTTCTCTGTGGCTCCCCTCTTCTGGGAAAGTCAGAAATTGATCCATGGAAACACACATTTCCCCTGAACCTAGTAAAGAGTCTTTCATCATGTCAACAGAAAACTTTTCATTTTGGAAAAGAATGGACACGGTTTCTCCAAGGTGTCATAAATTCCCGAGAATGTGGGTACATATATGCCCGCATCTGTGGTGTGTTTGTGGGATATAAATTACTTTAAAGGCATTCATTTCAAGCAATATCAGATTTTAATTATTATGATCTTATGTTTGGGTAAAAGGCAGCACCCTGCTGCTAATATCTTCCAAAATGAACAAGCCATTAGCTTGGTGCCTCAGCGCAGGAGTATTAGTATGAGCAATCAGAATTAAAGTTGTCAGTATTTAATTAAAATATGCTGCAGCTCCCATCATATTCAGAGAGCATGTGGTTTAAGCATGCAGACTGAGAAAGCACCCTCATCAATTAATAATTATTAAGGATTCAGTAGATGCAGAAGGCTGTGCTGGACGGCCAGGCAGAATGTCACCAGATAGATGCGAAACCAAGTCTGCCTGTAGAAGGCACGGCGGAATGAGCCACCTGCCCTAATCAGCGTGGCATCGCGTGTCAGCCCCTGAGGGCTGCTCTGGGGATCCAATTGAGGCAGCGCACAATTCTAGGGATGGAGTAAGCATTCGAATTAGTCTTTCAACAAATATAGATATGGATGTGTTCGACATTTTGCTAAACAGCTGGGGAGTCGATGGCAGAACCAGGCCCAGTCTAGCCCAATAAAGATCACTAAAAATATCTGAAGAGGATCATGTGTTCCTGTTCAATCACCTGTTCAAGACTCAGAGGGCTCCGGGCCTTGTGAATTGCTTGGATTCAGGCTGTCAGCATCGTCTTCGGCCAGGGCGCTGAAAGACCCTCTTTTGGTCTCTTCGGAACCTGCCCCACCCTCCGCTCCCGCTCTCCTCTTATTTCCTGCCTGCCAAGACTTTGATGTCCGGGTGATGAAGATGATGATCGTGATGAGGACAGAGATAAGGTGATCCCACGGACAAAGATGATTCTAGAGCTCAGGAAGTCTGCTTAGGCTGGAGTCCCGACCTTCAGAGCGTCTCAAGCAAATGAATTAATCCTTCTGAGCCTTTGTGCCGGCCCCTGGAGAACAAGGAGCTGGGACGCCTCCCTCCCCCATGCCCCTGTCCTCGGGGCTAACAATCCAGGAGTGTAAGATTAGGAGGAACTTGCTCATTCAAGGAGAAGGAAGGGAAGAAGGTCATTCATGACCAATGCCCACCGCTGCACCAGGATTCCCATGCTCTTGTCACCCATTTACCTGGAATGTTCGTCCGATCCAAGGAACAAGCGCAATCCAAATAGAATGTGCTCCTGCTCTGGTGGCATCCACCGGTTTGGAACCAAGAACAGAAAACAGACACGCGAAACACAGTGACGCTCACGTGCGTGGCCAAGGGGCTACACAGGGTCTCGGGGGCCCCTGGGGAGGATGGTCACAGCGGCCTCCTGCAGGGGGCGGCCTGAGTCGAGCCTGCCAAGGTGGCGGCTAGGCAGGTGCCATGGGGCAGAGGTAAGGGGGTGCGTCCCATCCTTTCCTTGGGGGTGTGATGTGATTCGAGTTGGGCCTTTGAAAGTTCACTCTAGCTATGGAGAAAGTGGGCAGAAGCAGCCAGAAAGGCAGGGGAGCCCTCTACCAGCAGAGCGGCCAGCCGAGGACCGCCAGCCAAGGACCGCACGTGAGCTCGGCTTCCCAGCACAGGAAGCCAGGAGGCACCGTAAATATTCTAGTAAATTATTGATCGTCCATTTGGATGCTCACTTAATCAGCCACTGAGCACGTCAGGGCCTCTACTTCGGCCACGTTCATACGTAATTAAGTACAGAGCGTCTCAGGAAAGGACCCTTTTATCAACACATTAGGCTAAATCGCAGTGAAACAAAACACAAGTTGTTTCAGCCCCAACCGCAGCCCGCGGGCAGGAGGAACCACCATCTAGTCTTATTACGGTGTTATGTGGCCGCGCTCGTGGTGGGGGGGGGGGGCGGGCTGCCTGTCCAGAGCCCTGTGAGATCCCCTCAGAACCTGCCCTGTGGGCTCCCAGGGGGCACCACGACCCTGGGGGCAGAAACAGCAGCTCAAAGGTCTTGTCTCCGGAGCACTCACTTAGGGTCCCCCCAGTACCCCCTCCACCACCGCCCCCCTCCAGAAAGACCACACAAGAAGCACAGGAGATTCTTGACAAAGAAAGATTCAGTCACCTTGAAGCTATATTCATTTTTCTTCAATGTGTTGCCATATATATATTTTTTTAATTTTAAAATACACACTTTGAAATCTTGGAAACTAGAAAAAGCCTACATGAGAAAATTAAGTTAAGTGATGCATAATTCCACCACTCAACACTTTGGCTATTCATAGATACACTTTCTTTTGTAGAATGAAATCATACTATGCAGGGACCCCGTGGCTCATACAAAGCCTGCTCCTCGTTTCCCAAGATGGTTTCCTCGAACCCCCACTGAAGACGCCATTCAACAGTTTGCACCCTTTCTCAGATCCTCTGCTGGTGACCTAGGGGTTTCCACCTGAGCCCGGACAGCTGCGGACCCCCTCATTGTACAGCTTTGGGGAGAAGGAGAACAGTCCCCACCGCGGACGTCTCTTCGCCGTTTGGCTGAGTCACTTTCCCCGTTTGGAACGGCAGGTGCAGGGGACAGCCAGGAGCCTCTGCGCCTCCTGGTGTGACCAGCGCATCCTTAGGAAGCAGTGGGGGAGGAGAGGGGACACAGGCTTTGGAGGACTGGCAGGCACGGGCTCGAGTCTCAGAGACTCCCACTAGAGACATGTTTGGCTGCAAATAACGGTCACAGATGAAGCTGGAAGCAGCTTAAGGAGAGAAAGGCTTATCTCAGAGATAAGTGACCTGGAGGTAAGGCACACGGGCCAGTGCTGTGACTCACGAGGGACTCACCCTTTGCTGTGCCAGCCCCACCAGCCTTAACCTGCGGATGGCTGAGCCCCAACTCTGCATTTCAGGCACAGAAAGGATGCAGGAGAGAAGGATGCAGAGGTGGCACCAGCTGACTTCTTCTTACACCTCATTGGCCAAACAATGTCCGTTGGCTAACTCTCCCTGCAAAGGAGGCTGGGTAAAAGAGTTTTGTCATTCCTTTGTTGCCTCTATCAGCACCGTCCAATAGAAATGCAACGTGAACCGTAAATGGAAGCCATGTGTTTCTAATGCTCATGTTTTAAAAGGTTAAAAGCTTCACACATATTAGAATAGCTTGTATGGAAGGGAGGAAGGGAGGGAGTGAGGGAGGGAGGGGAGGAGGGGAGGAGGGGAGGAGGAGGCAAGAGAGAGGGAGAGAGATATGACTGGCCAGGATGTGGGGAAATGAGAGCCTCAGCACATTGTTGGTAGAAAGGTAGTATGATGCGACCACCATAGCAAACGTGGGACTGGTGTTTCCTCCAAAAGCAGAATGCTGTGTGGTCTAGCAATTCCGCTCTGAGTGTAGCCCAAGAGAGTTGCGTGTCCTCAGAAGGACGTCCAAGCAGTGTTATTCACAACACAAAAAGCTGGGACCACCCAAGCATCCATCACGGATGAATGGATGAGCACAGCGTGGAGTACCCCTGAAGGATGCCAGGGAGCTGATGGGGTGGGTTGCAGAGCTTCTGTTGAAAGGTAGAGATGAAGTCCCAGAGACTGGCTTCACAACAAGGTGGGGACACTCAGCTCTTCTGAACTATACACACTTAAAAACGGTCAAGATGGTTGATTTTACCTTATGTGCGTTTTACCACAATTGAGAAAGGTGAAGAGAAACACGCGAAAATAAATTCGGTATGTTTGCTGTCACCCAAGCTATCCAAAACTATCATTTCAACATAAAATCTACTAGCCAAATGATTTACAATTTGTTTTGCACTACGTGCCTGTCATTTTTGTGTCTCTTACTCACAGCCCGTTTCAAATTGAGCTCTGCACAAAGGCGCTGCCTGTTAGCCACACGCCTGGGGGCCACGGCAGCAAGGTGGCAACACCATCTGGCCACAGAGACCTAAAGTGAAAGCAGCGGAGGAGAGCGAGTGGGAAGAGGCTGGGCCAGCGGCCTGCTAGTCTGCTGCATCCTGACCCGGCCGCTCAGCCTCCTAAGCTGGAGGCGGCACAAGGCGTGGCTCGTCCCTCATGACTGACCCAAAGATAGCGGCAGATAATTTGTGGAAAGCCCCAGTAAACACCTTGGCGCACGACAGCTACTCCTGCAAATAGTGGTACTTGCTATTCATGCTTCCCTGTTTCCATAGAGATAACAATAAAAAAGGACATTCTACAAACTGTTTCTTAAAAAAGACTGTAAGACAATAAAGGAAATTTGAATAATTTGTGGGTTTTTTTAGGGAGCTTTTCTTTCTTTTTTTTTTTTTAAAGATTTATTTATTTATGCATACAAGAGCTGGGGTACAGGCTAGAGTCACGGGAGGCGAGAGGATTCACCAGACAGAGTGGAGAGCAGAACAGGCAGACTGACCGAAATACACTGCCGAGGGGAGCAGCGGGCAAGGCAGGAGAGGTCTGCTGTGCCATGTGGGTCCCCTCCCTGGCTGGCAGCAGGGATCGAACTCGTGCTGCAGTGGCTGCGGTTTGCTTCACAGTGCGTTGCTTAACCCACTGCGCCACCAGGGAATGCTCCTTTTAGGGAGCTTTTCAAGGCACAAACTGAGATACCTTTGGGTTGGACAGCACGGTGTATGAGTTTTGCTTGAAGATGATTTGGTGGCTGGAGGGCGCTTGACGAGATGAACCATCCGCTGTGCTGCTGGTGGAACCGGCGATGAGAACATGGATTTCCTTGCCCTGCTTGGTACTTTCCAGGGTGAGAAGTCTGGTCTTCTTGCAAAAGGACATTATGTGAGTATTCAACATGCCTTGAGTTTTTCAGGTTCTAGCTTATTGTCTTAAGAATTTGATCATTTTGGGGCCTCCCTGGTGGCGCAGCGGGTTGAGCGCTGCACTGTGAAGCATCCGCAGCACAGCAGTGCAAGTTCGATCCCCGGCCAGGGAGGGACCCACATGGCACAGCAGACTCTCCTGTCTCCCGCTGCTCCCCTCGGCAGTGTGTTTCAGTGGATCTGCCTGTTCTGCTCCCCGCTCTGTCTCTGGTGACTCCTCTCACCCCTGCACCTCTGGCCTGCACCCCAGCTCTTGTATCTTTAAAAAAAAAAGTGTTTTAGCTTCCGCACATCACTGCGTGACCATCGCATGACCAAGTGCAGAGTACTGTCCGCGGCTCTGGGTCCCTGGAAGCCACAGTCCTCTCTGTCCCTCGGCGCTGTCTGTTCTGCAAGCTTCGCGCGCTATGCCTGCTCTTCATGCCCAGCTTCTCTCACCGAGCCGCAGCTCTCGCGGTCCCCGCGTGCTGTGGCATGACTCGGCCTTCACTCTTCACGCTGGCCAGTGGCTAGAGCGCATTTTGTCTGCCCGTTCGACAGTGCGGGGACATTTGGTCAGTTTCCACTCCTTCGGCTGTTAGGAACCGTGAGGTTTGTACACAAGTTGCTGTGCACACATATGTCTCCTGTTGCTTGGATATTTATCTGGGAGAGGAATTGCTGGGTCAGATGGTAACTCTGTTTCAATATTTGCAAGACTGCCCGTTGGGTTCCCATTTTACACGCCCACCAGCGACGGCCGGGGATGGCCATTTCTCTGCGTCCTCGCCAGCACCTCTCACCGCCGGCCACTTTCTCACCGTCACGCCGTGGTTGGGACCGGGGTCTCGTGGTCTGGGTCCGCATTCCCCAAGGAGGAACAGGCTGGGCATCCTTCCCTGTGCCTGGCGGCCAAGCGTAGAGCTTCTTTGGGAGAAACGTCTATTGAAATGCTTTGTCCATTTTTTGACTGGCTTATTATTTTTTGTATTTCTGCACTACAAGAGGACATTTAAAAAATTAGTTCTCAGTGACCCCTGACATCATAGTGAACATAACTGAGCAGAGAGTAAAAGTTCTTTGAGTTAGTCATCCTACTACTCCTCACCCAGACTGCTAACCGCACCTCAAATTACACTGGATGTGACAGGCTTTCCTTACGCACAGCTCCCACAGCCAAAATATCTCCCAGACCTTTCCATTAAAGAGAACAGAGGGAGGAGGAGGACGGCATTCCTTTCTATGCTCCTGCTTCCCAAGCACCTGCCAGCATTCTGCTGATAGCTCTCGGGCGCCGCTCCAGCAGGAGAGGCGTGAACGCAAGTCAAGCCCAACTCAAACTGCCCTAAGACCACCCACCAGAGCCGTGTCCACCACATCCGAAGAGGGCTCAGAAGGAAGAGTTGCTTCATCCGGCCATGACGCGCTCAGAAGGACACCGCGCTCCCGTGGTCCTTTAGTTCCCAGGACGCCTGAGGAGAGGCGGAGCCGGACGCTGAGCTCCAGCAGCGGCCGACGTAGCCAGATAAGCCGACTGCTCTACGCGGGCATGAGCTGGGCCAGGGACTCCAGAAGCAGGCTCCACACGGCAGGGCTCAGACGCGCATGGCGCCCACACGCGAGTGGACACGCGCCAGCGGCTTAAGGCAAGATGGCGGTGGCCAGAGCTGCAGTGCGCACGTGGGGACGCCTCTCCGGAAGGAAGGCAAAGCAGGTGAGTGAGCAGAGCGCTGGCATTGGCGGGCGGTCTGAGTGGCCCCTGTGTGAGGTCAGGGCTGGCACTGGAGGGTATCTGTGGGGCAGCGGCCGCAGGGAAGAGAAGGAAGACTGGCCAGGGCCACCTTGCGTCAGGTCTCTGTGCAGTGCCCGTGAACGAGACAGCCCTCTGGCCACACGGCGATGCAGGAGCAGCCGTCCGCCTGCGCCGGGGTCAGCGTGTGTCAAGTCAGGCTTGTGGGCGTGCTCTGACTGGTGGTAGAAGAGGGGGAGCAGGTAGGAGCAAGGGGCCGAGTGGTCTGTTGACGGCATGGTGTGGTTTTAGGCCTTCCCGGGACAGCCTCTGTACTCACTCGAGATACGGATTCCAGCAAGGGCCCTGAAGAGAACACACAGAGAGGTATAGGAGGAGTAGAAGGTTGGTTTGTTTGTTTAGCATTTATTTTATTTATTTACGCACACGAGAGCTGGGGTGCAGGCCAGAGGTGCGGGCGGTGAGAGGAGTCACCAGAGACAGAGTGGAGAGCGGAACAGGTGGATCGACTGAAATCCACTGCTGGGGCAAAGGTGAGGCAGCGGGGAGACAGGAGAGGTCTGCTGCACCGTGTGGGTTCCCTCCCTGGCCGGGGATCGAACTCAGGCCGTGGTGGCTGCTGGTAGCTTGATAGCTGGAGACTGACCCCCTGTGCCACCAGGAGGGTCCAGGAGTAGAAGGTTTAGGATTCAAACAAATATGGACCAAATCTGGCTTGTGGGAGAGTGCGAGCATCTTCTCCTTTGCCTGTTTATCCTCCATGAACAGGTTTCCCCAACGAACCTTTGCTATCAGAGAGAGCACCCCCAACGTACCAGGTTCTTCCCTTAAGGTGATGGGCGCGCTTAGCTTGGAGCACAGAAGAGGAGAGCAGTAGGAAAAACATGGTGGTGACCTTCAAGTCACCTTCACAGTAACCCTGGGGTAGACTCCTTCCATGTTACCCAAGGTGGCGGTCACAGAAACCAGTCATAGCGGAGCCATAGAGACGGAGACCAAATAGTGCCAAGCTTCTCCTACAGTCGGAGAGGCAGTGGGGCTCATGACTATTCAACCAGAAAGTGCAGGTGCATCTCCGGGAATTTATGCGGAGACGCCGGTGTCGGTCAGTAGGTTGGGCCGGGCCCTGGGAGCTGAGCTGCTGTACTCACGTTACGCTGCCTTTCTTCTAGGTTCATGAATGAGAACCCTGGAACAACTCGAGGGTCACTTCCAGTGCACCCTGTCTTCGTCCTCAAGCTGCCTGCTGTTCAGGGGGCCACGATTCAGCTTTCCCCTCCGGGCACAGCCAGCCTGTTTGTGGTGAGTGCCATATGCCATCCCAGAATATGTCAAACTTCATTTGCAAAGATCAGACTGCTGTTTTTTTTTCCCCAGAGCCAATCTGCAGAGTAATACGTTCAATAACTTTTGCTCTTTTTGCTCTCAAAGATAGGTCTCTTTTTGGAGTCGATAGCGCAATAAATGCGGAATCTGGTGCAAATTCCAATGGAAAGAAAAGATATTGTTATTTAAAGGCCAAATAACGGCTTAAAATTAGAGCTGAGAAGGCTCTGAAAAACAGCAGACTCCCCAGATGGCTTGGCGATAATTCACTTTGCACTCGGTCCGTTCGCACGCTAAAAAAATCCTTTTGACTCTGTTTCTCCTCAGATTGAAAGTTGCTGCCTGCTTTAAGCATATGTGCTTCTCTCTTTAAATTTAGCTCTGAGTCATGTTGTATTACATTAGGAATTCAGCAAGCAGGCACTTGGAAAATGTACATCAATGCGTTTATTTTTAAATTATATAAAAATAAAAATATATATGTTTAAATATATTAGGATGTATTTTTGCCCAATTTCAAAATGGTTGTTCTCGGGAACAGATTAGATAAAAACAATAATAACGGTGGTGGCACTGATGCCCGTGCCTGGGAACCCAGAGCCGCGTGCCAGACGCAGTGGCCCCTGGCTCCAGCCCGGGAAGCACTGCCTTCCCCGGTGACCCCCCCACCCGGGAGGGGCCAGGCAGCCCCCAGGGCGCTGCGGCGGCCTGGTGAAGGGGTTCTCCCACCGGGTGGCAGGTGGCCAGGCGAAGGCAGCAGGAGCCGCGACAGTGGAGGGGGCAGGCCGTCTCTAGCTTAGCAGCGCACGCCTGAGCTGTAGGGTGCACGGACAGGCTGGGTTCAAGTCCTGGCCTCCCCCTTCTGATCCACCCACCCCTGGGGAGGTGTCCCAGGTCACCGCGGTGGGACACGCAGAGGTTCCCACCTCACAGGGCCCCTGAGAGGCGGCTGGACAGGACTCATCTCATTCGTTAAGTTATTCACTGGCGCCGGGATATTAACATGAATGGGGCAAAGTGGTGAAAAAGTGAGCAGACTGGGAGCCAGAGCCCTGTGGCCCTGATGGCCTGCAGGCGCAGCGATGCTTCAGGGGTAGTCCCAGGCTGCACTGTCTAGTCAGCATTATGGAGGGACAACCGGGCGGTCTGCAGGGTGCCGCCCGTCCGGTCTGCGGTTCAGGAGAGCTTCGCAAAGAAGGGAACGAACGCGAACTGCTGGATGGTGCCCCGCGTGCGGCAGGCGCTGGCTTGGGTGTGTTTCCCGCGGCAAACCTACCCCTTCACACCGCGCATTTACTGCCCGGCAGGTGTGGGGTCACGGACCTCACATCGCTCCCGCTGGTCAAGGTCAGGTTCGGAGGGACGGAGCGCCCCCCTCCCCGCTTCTCCAGGCAGCACTCCTCCGCCCGCAGCCCCTCCCCGCCCTGGAGAGCACGCGGCTCCAGGCTCGGTCCTGTGGCCACATCTCCTGCTCTCTGACTTGGACTAACCCGCCTTCCTCTTTTAAGGATTCTTTTTTTAAAAAGATTTATTTATGCACACAAGAGCTGGGGTAGGGGCCAGAGGTTTGAGGGGGGTGAGAGGAGTCACCACAGACGGAGTGGGAAACAGAACAGACAGATGAACTAAAACACACTGCTGAGGGGAGCAGCAGGAGGCAGGAGAGGTCTGCTGCGCCCTGTGGGTCCCCTCCCTGGCCAGGGATCGAACTGGTGCTGCAGTGGCTGCGGTCAGCTTCACAGTGCGTTGCTTAACCCACTGCGCCACCAGGGAGACCTCACTTTTAAGGAGTCTTGCAATGATGTTGGACCCAGGTATAAATCCAGCATGTTCTCCTGGTCTCAACATCCTTAATCTAATCACCTCTGCAAAGTTCCTTTTGCCAAGTCAGGGGACATAGTCATGGGTTTCAGGGGTTAGGACATGGAAAGCTCTTGGAGGGTGAGGGAGACATTCTTCTACTTCCCATAATCCAGGAAGTTAAATATATTAAATAAGAATTCCAGACCCCCCCCATAAAGAAATCACAGAGAGAATAGAAGAGGGACATCATATTAAAAAAAAATACACAGCAATTTCCCAGAGCCAGTGGGCACAGATTTCCAGATTTGAAAAGACCAACACAGAAACAGATTAAAAACCTGCAGGGAGAGAATGCCATGGCAAAGAGGCAGGGACCAGGCACTGACTGTCCGGCATCACTGCCGGAAAGTACGTGCAGGGCTCCGGCATCCTCAGTAACCCCCAGCCTACAATTTATTGGTGGTTCGACCCAGCAAGTGCCAGAAGACATTGCCGAGCTCTCCAGATTTCCCTCCCAATGCCCTTTCTCGAGAAGCTACTAAAGGGTGTGCTCCATCAAAACGAGAGAGTAAACCAAGAGCAGAAAAGGAGAATCCACCAAACAGTACATGCAAATCAGGAGAGGGGTAGAGGCTGTCCCAGAGACCCAGGCCCAGGGGAGCCGGACTTGGCCGCCAGGTTTGACCGCGCCCAGGAGGAGGCTTAAGCAGACCGTGAGCGGACGGGTGCTGAGGACGCCACGGCGGCAAGTTTGGAGATAAACTGTGGTTAGGTCCAGAGACAACTCTGCACCAAAAGCGTTATTAATGCTGAGAAACATAAAATTATGCAAAAATGTAATCACAGTGTATCGAGTTGTTGTGGCAAAGCATATTTACATAAATCAGAGCAGTAACAGTGAATACTGATTTCACTAGAATCCATTTTATTGGGAGGATGAATAGCCAGGAAGAGGGTGTGTGTGTGTGTGTGTGTGTGTGTGTGTGTGTGATCTAAACCCTCATTTTCCGCAGCAAGAAGTCAATTAGACGATGCCTAAAACTGAAAAAGCAAGATAAAAGAATTGAAGGTAGCCGCTCTGGGCGAAAGAGCAGGGCAGCGAGTGGGCTATTTTAAAGTCTGAGCCTGATAGGTCTACTTGCCCTTTTAAACTCCATGCGTGTTTTACTTCAATAAAAGTATTTTTGAATTTTTAAAAAGGGGGGGGGGGAGAATGGCGGCTAATGCTCCCTGCCCCTCTGGCGTTTGCAGGTTTTCTCTGACTTCAGCCTCATTAAATCAGCAGAGGACATCAAACCTGTAGGAGGTCCAGCGAGGCCACAGAGCCCTCCGCCCTCCTCTGCCATCACAGCGGCTGCAAGGAGAGCAAAGGGGTGGCGGACAGGCCTGGGAGCCGCGGGCACCTGTCACTGCCCAGAGTCCTCCCAGCAGGCCTGGTGGCCCCGGCGGAGGGTCAGCTCAAGAGTGATGGGGAGGCAGAGGGACGGTGCGGCCGCCCCACCCCTCCCTGGGGAGCTGGGGATGTGAGCACGGCTTCAGCAGCCGAGACACGCTCTGTCCTCTGCTGTCCTCACCTCCCTTCTTGGGAGATGTCAGCAATCTCCTGGGGAGGGTCAGCCCTGGCGGGGGGCCTGGGGAGCAAGAGACGTCGGTCTCCGTCAGGACGGCAGGGCCTGGCTTGCAGGACAAGCCTGCGCTGGGATCCGGGGAAGAGTTGGCATGACTGGCTGTGCCAGCTCTGACGTGGGCTCAGCACAGTCACTGGGGACTCGACAGAGCGGTCACTGCGGGTCTGAGGACAGGAGGAGCAGGGCGTCCTCGCTGGTGTTTCTTTGCCCTGTTGGCGGGGGCGGCGGCCAGCGTCCAGGGGTGCTGGGCCCTCACGAGTAAAATGCCCTGACCCGTGCTGTGAGGGCACAGCAGCGCAGACCTGCAGGCCAGCCACTGTCCAGGGAGAGGGGAGCCACGCAGGGACTTCCACAGGCGGCCGCTCCTTCCTGAACCGGAGGGGAGATCGGTTCACCCCCCCAAGTCTCCACCAAACTAGAGACGGTGCTGTGGTGCTGGCAGCTTTGTGGCAGTAACAGGTGTTAAATGGGTGCGTGTGAGGAGGGTGGAGCCTGCGGTGAGATGAGTTTGGCAGCGCTTGGCTGCTAAGGAAATGCGACGTTCAGTGACTATCCCTAAGGCAGACGCACGTCCGTTGACCTTGCACGGACTTCGGGAAGCAGCCCGTGGGGGTCATGTTCCAAGGCGCAGGCTTTGGGAAACACTGGCCGAGCACCTGCGGGTTCGGGGATCCCGGCACCTGCCTGCAGGCCCTCGGGCAGGGCACACCGAGTGTCCTTCTGAGTCCCTGGCCGCCCGCTGCCCGCTGTCCCCATGTGTCTGCGGGACCCTCGCTCTCTCCGGTGCACAGGCCACGTGGTTTCTGGCTCGCAGTGATTTCCTTCGACACGGAGAACACCCTTGGGAAACTGGACGCCAGGGCATCTGCCAGTTCGTTCTGATTTCTGGGCTCTCTCTTCACGCTTCCCCCTTCACATGCTCACCTGCCACCCTGAGCAGCCGACCTGTTGAGTCTCAAGCTTCAGTGCCCAAGAGCCAAGGCTTATGTGTTTCCACGTCTCTCGTGACCTGCCGATCCACTAAGAGACGTCCTCATCCATGGCTTCAGAGAGCGCCCCCGAGCTCCCCGAATCACAGCCCCCACAAACCCACCAGCAACAGGGCTATCCAGGCAGTGGTTGTGTCCTCCAGGGCACGCAGAGCTGCAGGGGACAAAGGCAACCTCGGGAGTGTCCCCCCCCACCGCCGCCATTAACTTTGCATATCGAAGCCTGGTGAGTCATGAACCCCCCTCCCTTCATTTATCCCTCCACCTGCCGAACATATTTAATTAGGCGCCAACTCTGAGTCGGCACGGAGCTAGGTGTCTGGGTACAGTGGCGACAGTGAAACTTCCTAAAGTGATCTCAAAAAACTACTCCCAGGGTCCTCCCTGGCGGCGCAGTGGGTTGAGCAATGCACTATGAAGCAAGCCACAGCCACTGCAGCACGAGTTCAAGCCCTGCCATCGCCGTGGAGGGGACCCACAGGGCGCAGCAGACCTCTCCTGCCTGGCCCGCTGCTCCTCTCAGCAGTGTGTTTCAGTCCATCTGCCTGTTCTGCCCCCTGCTCTGTCTGGTGGGTTCTCTCACCTCCCGGCACCTCTGGCCTGTACCCCAGTGCTTGAATGCATAAATAAATAAATCTTTAAAAAAAAAACAAACTACTCCCGCAGGGCGCTCTGTGAGGTTGTGCGGGTTGTTCACTGCACTTGGGCTCTGTGTGTGTGGGGGGGGGGGTTTGGGGTGGGGGCGGTGGGAGCTGAAACCTACCCCCTGGGCTATCCACTAAGGAACCAAGAAAGAACCAGTGAGTCCCTGTGTCCTCTCTCCCAACAGTCTTCTCCATGTCTGAGGAGATCAGCGTGGTTCGCAGCTGCATTGGCCAAGAGCGGCCTGTTTCTCTAGTGCAGGCGAAGACGGCAGCGTGGACGCCGGCACCGTGTAGGCCTGCACGGGCAGAGGCTTGAGCACGCCCCGTCAGTGCTCTTTAGGGTTACTAGCATCTCTGCTGAGCTGAGCGGTGTTGAACCCACACAGAGGTCCACAGGCCGCAAGCAGGAAGGAAGCAGCGAAGTTTCACCGTCACGTGTTAGAGCTGGTGCCGATTACTCCCTACAAGCAAGGTTCACGCGCTCCGCTCTTGCTTTGAGGAATGTGGCCTTTGGGCTTAGCCTCCAAGCTTTTTTTTCTTTTTTTAATTTTTGAAACTTCACATTCTTTTTCTTTAAAGATTTATTTATTTATGCGAACAAGAGCTGGGGTTCAGGTCAGAGTTGCGGGAGTTAAGAGGAGTCATCAGAGACAGAGCGGGGAGCAGAACAGGCAGATCCACTGAAACACACTGCCGAGGGGAGCAGCGGGAGGCAGGAGAGGTCTGCTGCGCCCCGTGGGTCCCTCCCTGGCCGGGGGTTGAACTCCCAGTTCTGTGCAGCGGATGCTTCACAGTGCGGTGCTCAACCCACTGCGCCACCAGGGAGGTCCAGCCACCAAGCTTTAAAAAATGAAATTGGCCTTCCCCCCGGCCTCCACATACTCCCCTGAACTCTCTTCCCGAACAGCACATGGAGCTACGCCGGGGCTCGTGCTGGCACGCAGAGGTCATCCGATCCGGCAATCTTCACCTCTTAACTTCAATACTGTCTCACCCTGGGGAGGGGGCTACTCTTCCAAAGCTGCACTGTCACCTCTGAGAAACTGTGGGGGGCAGAACGGGCAAACGTAGTGCCTCTTTTGGATTTCCAAGTGTATTCTCAATTTGGGAATGAGATTGTGTTTTGCAAACCAGCTCCCTGGTTCAGCGCTTCTCAAATTGAATGTGCAAATGAATCACCTCGATACTTATCAAAATGTGAATCATGATTCAGCAGGTGCCTTTCTAACAAGCATCTGAGGGACGTCCATGCCGCCCAGCCCCGAGCCCTGCGGCTGCAGGACCATGCCCTGGCGTCAGGGACACCTGCGTGGAGGCCGCCGTCCGCTCACTGCGTGGCCCGGCTCGGCTGTCACCTGTGCGGAGCCCTCACTCTGCCCTCTGTGACATATAGGCGGGCGCCGCTTCCCGAGTCCTTGTCCAGGGGAACGTGTGGGGGGCCTCGGGACTCAGCGGGCAGGCGGGACGGCCGTTCATATTTCCCCTCTACCTTAGCAAAAGGGATACTGGGAAAAGAGAGAAACTGGAAACAAGTCCAGCTGCATCATCTGCCTGGTCTCCGTCAGAGTTGCAGCAGAGGGCTCGCGACCCCTGGTGCATCGGGGGTGACTGCACGCAGGGGGTGCTCTGGAGTTGCCGGTGAATGAGTGACTAACGCGCTTCTGTCAATAGGAGTAGCTGGCGCTGGCAGAGGGGCCCACTTTTCCCGACAGCAGCAAAATTAGAATCTGTGGGAGGTGGGGTTGAAATTGGATGAGAAAAGCTCTAAGACTCCAGTCCCTCTCCAAGAGGACATCCCTTCTTCCCACCGAGGAGCCCATGGTCCAAAGGAACCCCCAGCAGACTTCATTTTGCCTTCTCTCAAATGCATTGTCCATGTGAGCGCCAGCGAGGAAAAGGGCAGCCAGGAAGCTGCGGTCAGCCGTGCAGGGCTGAGGGCCCCTCCCGGCCCCAGCCTGGAACCTGACTCTCCTCCTGGAGCTCACGGGGCTTAGAGCACGCTGCCGGGCTGGTAGTTCTTTGGCTAAAGCCTGGTTGGTGCATTGTTATTTCTGCAGCCTGCTCCCACTGTCGTACGTCCCGGCTGCTCTGTCCTGCCCAGCGGAGAAGTCTTGGCACCCTCCTGGCCAAGCGCGAAGCTTCCAAGTCTTTGCCGCACTCTCCAAACCAGATTGAGCTGTCTCAGCTTCGCCTTTCGTTTTCTTTCTCTGTGGGTATAATTGCGTTGACAGCTAGGAGAAACCAAATGTTTCCCTACATGGCTTCGAGTCGTGTGGCCCATGAGGTTCCTTTTCATTTTGTTGTTTTCGCCATGAGCGCAGTTGTCAGGAGGAAAACCTCAAAACACTGTGGGGAATAGCAAGCTTCGCAGCCCAGCGGCGTGTTGGCATCAGACGCGGGAGCCATCAGGATCACAGCTACTGCCCGAGCGAGACGTGCCTAGCTCCGTGCAGGTGAGTGCAGGTGCCAGAGCGGGGTCCGGCAGTTGCAGCCACGGGTGAGTGCAGCCCGAACCTGGTGCATGCTGGGAGGAAGGGCCGGTGGGCAGCAAGGAAGGCACAGTCAACTGACCGGTAGGCGAATGACCAACGACTACAGTTAAGAGCTGAGATCTGGGAATTGGAGTGGCGACGAGAGAAGGAAACACAGAAGCCCCGAAACCATCAAGCCACATGTATATCTGATAGATTAGGGTCATTTTTGCCTTCCGGGGACATTTCCCTTTTGTCTTAAAGCGATATAAAGACAACATAGAAAGGCCGGAAGTACATAAAAGAAAATTGCTCACAGTTCTTCTTTTGGTCACGTGTAGTATTTGTGTTCAGCCCGCCCCTACACGTCTACCTCTGTCCCAGCTGTCCCGTCTCGTGTGGCTCGGGCGAGTCTTGAACAGTTGTTAAGTAAGTACATTCCTGCTGTTCTGTGCTCTAGATCAGGCTCCCCGAATGCCCACGTGAGAAGCAGCCCAATCAGAGACCGCATCTACAATTCTAAACGTCACCCTCACAACCTTTAAGACTCATATTAGAACTTGCTCTTTGTTTTTTACATCTGCAGCATCTGAGTATGCGAGGCGGGCCGTGCAAATCAGTCACCCAGTCCTGAGTGCTCCACCACCAGACTGCATGCTGAGCCTGACGCCTCTTGCCGCCGCCTCTGTCGTTTCCCTGGTCACGTCACAGTCCAATGCGAGGCTGCTCTGCCTTCCTCTCTGGTCTCTTTGCTTCCCATTCTTGCCTCCCCGTGGTTCATTCTTCTCGCGGAAGCCAAAATCATCTTTTAAAGCCATAAATCAGGTTATGTCACCCCCAGCCTAAAACTCTCCTGTGACTTCTCTTTGCACTTAGAATGAATTTCCAGCTCCACGTTCTGCCCAGGAGGAGCCGGCACAGCTCTCCACCTCGCCGCTTACTGGCCGCTCCCTTGCTTGCTCCATTTTGATCCTGCTGGCCAAGGACTGTGTACAACAAATTGCAGTCCAGATAGCTGCATCTGAGTTACGTTTCAGGTTCTGTTCCTTCAATATGCCAAAGTCACTGCTACCAAATCGCCTTTGTATATACTGAGCCATCTCCCAGGAGTGCTGTAACACAGATCTTTGTATAATGCAAGTGTTTTCTCCATTTTCTAACCATGTTTCCTTAAGGTAACTAACTGTCCGTGCCATTTTTTTTTAATTTAGAAGTTACTATAAAATTATTATACAATAATTCTCAGAGAATCTTAATCTGCAGACTTTCAGGTTCTGAGAAATAAAATTTTGGAATCTAAATTTTAGTAATGGAATCTCCGTCATGTCAAAGCTGAGAGTTAAGAATTCCAGAAACCATTCTGTCTAAGAGGTTTGTTATATAGGTGGAGAAACTGGATCCTGAGGTCAAATGGCTCACTCAAGGCCCAACAGCTAGGGCAGAACCAGGTTTCCCAACATGGAGGCAGTGCCATGACTCTGTAGTGGTTTCCAAGTTGGGTTCTCCAAGGCACCAAAGTTCCTCAAGAGTATCATGCTGCTTCTGCTTCAAGAGTTGGGGTAAGGATGGAATGGTCAGAGAGTAGATCTTCAGGCCCTTTTCAACCAAATTGTTCTTACTTTTATCCCATTTATTTTGAGACCAGAGAAGTTGTCTTGGTAGACAAGGGGCTTTTATGTTCTCTCCCAAAAGTTTCAAAAATCTCTGTGCTATATTCAATAAATAAACACAAGAAGCAACAAACAAACAAATAAACCAAAAGTAAACAAGCCAGTCAACCCCAAAGCCACACACACAACCGTAATGATAACACAAATGAGATCTTTAAAGATATTGGCTAACAAAACTCAGGTTGACACAAAGACTCTAACTATATCTCCTGTAAGGACTGGTAGTAGTTAGGCCAAGGATTATCTACAGCAAATTTCAGTTTAGAAATATGCATCTAAGCTCACTTTTCAAACATAACCTGGCAATATCAGGTTCTGGGTAGAGAGAGGAAGAGAAAAGGCTGTCCTAAAATGTACTTCTGGCATCATATCAGGAACCACATGTATTTACAAAGAAAACACACACTACTTAAGAACCGTGGTTGATAATGATATGCCTGGAAGATTGGGTCTGAATCCCGATTAAGACCTACAGCTACACAAATAAAATTTCTCTATTGATCCAGACTGAATCTTCCAGTTACCCCGCTGCCCCCCAAATGTGTGTTTGCCCTAAAATTTAAAGGAATAACTATATCAGAATTCAGAAAGTAGCAAACAATAAGAATAAATGGATTAACAATTGGTTGTGAAAAGACATTTGTACAGATCTACAATTTCAATTTTAAAAAGTGATAGCATCTTCATAAATAAGGTGCTTTCACTCTAGGACACTTTGTGGGAAAGGAAAAAGGCTAAGAGGAGTACACTATTTTCATTCCCTAACTTTCTCTTTGTGTCCTGGTTCCTAAGGCAACACCCTCCAATAGGTTGATTAGAAAAACATACATATAAAATGTGTTTGTAAAGCGCCTTGGCCCCCAAGATGGGAAATCTCACTTCCACTTTGCTTGGATCAAGATTTCATTTCACTGCAGTTCAGTATTTCTGTGACTGCTGAAAGATTAAAGATAAGATATATCATCTATGAAAAGCTACCCAGAGCAGAAGTAATTCTCAAGAGGGACAAGACCCTGTTTTTAAAGGCCTCTTTGTTTCTAGTGGGTTTTAAAGCAGCCTTTTTTCCTTTACTTTGCTTTTCTGTTTCTGTCTGTTTTTCACACACATTCAACTCAAGGGTCGTGAAAACCTTGGCCCACAAGGCAGTGACAATATATTTCATTTATTTATTTGATGTGTTATCTTTTTCATAGCTAGGGTGACTTTATGGCTTATAATCCAAATGACACTATGAGAGTGAAAGGGATGTTATCAATAAATAGCGTCTGTTCATTTACTTCCTGTGTCCATTCAGGTTCCATCTCTTATAGATAAAAACCAAACTCCAGGAGGGCAGATTTCTCCGTGAGCCACTGTTTTCAGCACCACGGTCAGTGTCCTAGACGGTGAACAGGTGGCAAGTCGATGCACATGGTGAGTGGCAGCTAATGGTGCGGATCAACCGAATCTAATACGAAACCTGAATTATGAGCTCAGGTTATCCCAAGCCTTAGAATAGAGTAAGATGGTGGCTTTTTTGAAGAGTTGCCAGAATACCATAGTGGGGAAGATATACAGGCACGTGAGGAGGGATGAAGTAGATTGGAAGCGTCTGGGAGAGTGGGGGTGGAGTTTATCTCCAGGGATGAAGAAAGCTATTGAAGTATTTTAAGTGGAGCAGTGGCGCTTAGTAATAGCCCTTTTTAAGGTTCCTTCACATAGATATCGACATCGACATACTTCATATTTTTATTATACTTTAACAGAGAGTACTTTTACATGGTTCAAAATGTTAAGGGATTCACTGAAAAGTCTTTCCTCTTCTCTAGCCGCCCCCAGAGTTGACCAGCATCAATAGTTTCTTATTCATGTTTCATATGTTCAAAGGATGACGTGCCCATAAAAGCATAGGCATTCATACATATTTCTTTTTTTAAAAAAGATTTATTTATTTATTTATGCATACAAGAGCTAGGGTACAGGCCAGAGGTGTGGGGGTGGGGTGAGAGGATCCGCAACAGAGAGCAGCAGGGAGCAGAACAGGCAGATCAACAGAAGTACACTGCTGCGGGGAGCAGTGGGTGAGGCAGGAGAGCTCTGCTGGACCATGTGGGTCCCCTCCCTGGCTGGCAGCAGGGATCGAACTTGTGCTGCAGTGGCTGTGGTTTGCTTCATAGTGCGTTGCTTAATCCACTGTGCCACCAGGGAGGCCCGCATTCATACATATTTCTACCCCTTTTGTTTAAAAATATGAAAGCATTCTTGATTCATATCTATCTCCCTTATCTAGTTTTTTTTTTCCATCTGATACAATATTCTAGGAGATCTTTTTCATCAACTGTGTGTCTTAATTTTGCAGTTAAGGTATCTCTTCTCTCTAAAATTGTTTCCCCCTATTTCTCATTATCTATCTTTTCTGTGAGCCTAATTAGTACCTGTGGTCTAAATCTTTAGACCATTCTTTTACAAATCATATTTCATATTTATAGACACTCCTCTTCCCCCACGCTGCCCCCAAATAAGTTTGGGAAATGCCAGGCTCAGCAAGGATGAGTAGGCGTCTGTTTTCCTGCACGCGTCTCTGGGCTTTGGTGTGCTTTCGTGTTCAAGTTCACTCACAGGGGATGCAGTGATTGGCATTTCCAACTGTGCAGGTTTTGGAACTCTTTCCCTGAGTATTTAGCGAACTGGTGAGCTACCAAGAGACACTGAAAATGCTGCCTCAGACAGCATCTTTCTCCCCTGGGCAGTATTGGATAAAGACTGACCAATTCCTGATAGTCGACTCCCCTTCTTTCATGCTTGATGCTGACCAATACTTTTCTGTTAATTGCTCCTCTCCAGACAGGTTAGAGCACAATTGATTAGGTTACAACTTTCTTAGTCAGTCCTGTTGATACATCCTGCTCACCTTGATTAGATTTGAGTGTTTCCCAAGTCAGCAAGGCATTCACAGGGTACTTCTCAGAGTGAGCAGAAGCCTAAGCTCAATGTTCTTTGCTGATTCTTACTAGATCTTCAATGAAAGCTCCAGATTGGGGTACCCTACCCTAGCCCCCCCATGACCAACTCTAGAACAGAGGGCTTTGGACACCACCTCCAGTGTTCTCTCCATTTTCCCACAACTCCCCCAGTCCATAATTTCTTCTGGGGAATATTTTACTGGGTACAAATCTCCCCTCTCCATCATTTTTTCTGAAAGATTTTATTTGTTTTTACAACAAATAAAGGGGGTGAGAGGATCCAACAGGGACAGAGTGGGGAGTGGAAGAGGCAGATCCACTGAAACTCACTGCTGAGGGGAGCAGCAGGAAGCAGGAGAGGTCTGCTCTGCCATGTGGGTCAGCTCCCTGGCCGGGGATCGAACTTGTGCTGCAGTGGCTGCCCATAGCTTCACGGTGCTGAGACACAACCCCTTGAGCCACTAAAGAGGCTCCCCCTTCTCCATCATAATTGCAGAATCTTTCAAGCCAGAAATTTGTCTTCTTTTTTGCATGTTCTATATCAACTCTCTCTTCCCCCTGTGCCAGACACTCTCGAGCTGATTAATATTTAATTATTTTTGGCAATAACTTTTTGGGAGGGGGGGAGCGAGTTTCTATAGCCTCTCTCTGCATTCAGTTAACAAAGATACATCATGCCATGGCAGATCTGCAAGCCGTTGTCCCATGATCTGGCATGCAGCAGGCTCTCAGCAAACGCCCGACTACTTGAACATTCACCGACCCAAAGATGATCGAGGAAGGGGGGAGGTATCGGGGGGGCACTAAATCTGACTCCCCTCATTTTCTTTATGAAGGAGCAGACCGAAAGGGTCATGGCTTATCCAAGTTCACACAGAGCCGGGACTCAAGCCCAGGTCTGCTGCCCTGCACTGTCTCCGTCGCTAACAATGTTGCCTCATTTGTAAAACGGGGTTGATCACGCCCACCCAGTGGGACTGCTGCGAAGCCCACTTGACTGAGAGGTTCTGTGTAGAGATTTTAGCACAGTACTTGGTGCTATAACCCGATGCGTGGTGGCTATTACTGCTAAGTGAACATCCTTCCTCCCTGAGCCCTTGCATGCTTGAAAGACTACGTTGATTTCTCTGCATTTCTAATGTTTAGCAGTGTCTGACATGAATAGGGCCGTGCCAGCACTCGCTGGTGACTGCCCCACAATATGCTCGCTCACTTAGCTTTCATCTTAAGGGCCCACTGACACTGGCCCTGTTCTCTTCTCAAGGGCCGCAGGGAGGGGGGTCCTGGGGAAGAGGGAGTTCCTGCATGACTTTGGCTAGACAAAGCCCTAAATATCCCCTTGCCTCAATTTCTCCCATTGGCTCCCTGAGCTTGGCCTAAGGAGGAGGACGCAGTCAGCCTTGATTGATGGATTCATTAGGGCTTGGAAAGAGCCTCTGGTCCTCAGAGCCAAGCACTGTTATTTAAAGAACACTGATGGAAGAGTGGAGTTAGGTATTCAAATCGTCCTCGGAGGACTGACGAGCCAGCCAGTCATTGTAGGGCATTTAGAGAGCTAATTCCTTGCTCCAGTATTTAAGGCCTTCGCAAAAGCTACATCCATCTTCTATGAAGAAAAAAAAAGTTCCTGCATCTTCCTGCTATCTAGAGATTATTTAGTGTTCTGGTATTGACACCACTTCTGTACAAAGATTTAAAGATAAAAATGCAATGTATTCAAGTGC
Source organism: Galemys pyrenaicus (assembly GCA_019455555.1). NCBI lineage: Eukaryota > Metazoa > Chordata > Mammalia > Eulipotyphla > Talpidae > Galemys > Galemys pyrenaicus. Next base: position 909,715 of record JAGFMF010011945.1, on the reverse strand, counting down.
TGATCATTTTTCATTGTCACTTAGTGACAGTGCAGCCCGGAGTCAATTGCTGCAGATTTATCTTTTGTGATATTGATTGTGTGCATGTGTGCCTAAGCTGTTTGCAAATACCTGGCTCCATCAACGAGGGGGCCTGGCAGGGGTGAGGGAGGGAGGGAGGCAGTGAGCCAAAGACAGGGGTGCAGCAGGGGCACTGCCCCTGGCTTTCCGCCGTGCCAGTCTGGAAGGACACTGCTAAGGAGACCCCGGACCAGAGGTCTCGGACACTAAATGCCGGGAAAGTGACGGGCTCTTCGATCACCGTGGGAAGCCCCTGAGGTGCTACAGACCAGCGGCCCTGAAGCATCTGTGTCCCAGGACTTTTTGAAAACACGCAGAGCCGGAGATGTCTTCGAAGTTGGCCTCTCGTGCCTGAACGTGGCCAGGAGGAGCCATCTCTGGGGAGGCCACTTCCCTCTAGGACGACAGCCCCTCTCCCTTGTGAGGACAGCGGTGCTTCCGCAAGGTACCGACTGCCCTGGCGCCTCGAGGACCCCCTTCCATGGAGCCTTCTTAGGAGAGTGGCCCCCTGCGTCTGGGGCGGGAGGGCTGCTGGGAGCAAGAAGGGGCGGGAGGGCATTACTCTACACCGTAGAGAAAACTGAGCCACACGAAGTTAGAAGACTTGGCCCAAACCTCCTGCTTTTCCACCTCATCACTTAGTTCTGTCTTCCTCCCATTGCTCGCCACTCCCCGGCCATCTCGTTTCCAAGCCAGCCTAAATCCCACGTGGTTCAGATACCCGCCGGGTCTCAAGCCTTTGGTTTTTGCTGTTGTCTGTGTGTTTTTAAATAACAGTAGAATATAGCTGAAGAAGAAAAACGATCTCTTTCACCAAGAAAGACGAGCACCAGGTTGGGAGCGGGCATACAGGACGCCAGGCCTGGGCCTCCCGGCAGTTTGCACCGCGGCCCTGTTGTTCGTCACCCTCGCCCATGGGATGGAAACTGAACAGCACCTGTCCTGCCAGCAGGTCACGTGCAGGCGCACCGGGGTAAAGCATCAAGGACTGTCATTTGGTTCGCTCGGGTCAGGGGTCTCCTCTGAGCCAGCACTGAGGTCGGGCACTGCGGTCACACGCACTGCTGGTCTAGCAGCAGCGGTGGGGGACGCTCTCGACTCGAGGCTCAGAGACCTGGGGTGGAGCCTGCTGCTTCCTCTCGCTTCCTGCGCGATCCCAGCCAGTCTTTCGCCTCCCTCCACTTAGGGTTGTCGCGGGCTCGTGGCCTCTGCTCCACAGGGTGGTCCCAGACAGGGAAGCAGCTGTGTCATGGTTCTCGGGGTGCCTGGCCAGCAGGGCACTGGCTGGACACACAGCAGACCCCAGAGTTAGTTGAGTGGCTTTGGGCCGTGTTCAGTGTCTCTGCTCTCTCCCCACCCACCCTAGCTGCCTGCTGGTGGAAATGGGGGCTCCTGAGCATTCCTCCCCACACCTGCGGCCACGACAGGCTCAAACACCTTGCATCACATCGAGGCCAGAGCCCCATCGTGCACAGGTCTTCTGGAGCCCCGTTTAGGATGCCTGGGTCATCCTGGCTGCAAATGCCAGGAATTTCTAAGGAGGCTGATCTCTCACTGTCAGAGGGCTTCTCCTTGATATTTAGTCTACATCGGCGGTTGCTGAATTTCATCAATCACAGCTCCTCAGGCCCCGCTAAATCACTTCTCCTTCCTCCCCATGGGCCTCCACCTTCAGCACTGGCCTGTTCTGTTACCTGATACCGGTTTTAACAGGAGACCACCAGGAAGTGAGGGCCGAGTCCTCGGAGCTGCCCCAACCATGGACACCTGGACCTTGGAGGGAGGGGAGCTCAGAGATTATCAGGCGTGCTGCCCTCTTACTTAGCACGTGGGGAAACTGAGGCCTAGAGGTAATGACCTCAACAACATCAGAAGATTAAGGTTTCAGGATAGCTTGCCTTCTGCATGTAAGTAAAATTTAAAGTGAAATACGTCATTGGATCTCATTGGATAAAATAATGCATATCGCTGTCGTGGTCAAGGTTATTTGATTAGAGCTCTTAGCTTAGTCACAGCTTAATATTGATCACTGGGCACTTGCTGCCAGTCAGAAAAGGAGGCTTCTGGAAGGCGGTCATTTAATTCACTCAGGCCTCTGTGCAGCCTGGAGATGAGCCCAATCGCTCCCACTTCCTGCCTGAGACGACTGGAGCCCAGAAAGGCTGAGCCACTTCTCCTCGATCACACAGCAAACTAGAGTCAGGTGGACTTCAAAGCAGGCCCTGCCAAGTCAGCGGCCGGCACTGCCGTCTTGTGACACTCGCGGTCAGAAGCCAGAGACGGGCAGCAACACGTAGAAGCTCAGACGCTGCAGGTGGGGGAAGGGGAAGCAAAGAGCTCTCTTTGGGGTCAGAGCACTCAGCCCAGGTCCCGAGGAAATAAAGGACACGTGATTGTTGCTTCTTCCGCACCTGGACCACCCAGGGTACGAGGATGGGGCTCTGACCCACAGAGCCCGGTGCAGGGAATGTCTGGGACATGGTGAGCAGATAATCAATGACTTCCCAAAGGGAAGAGTGGGGGAGGGACACGCCCCAGAGAGCTCGGGGCCATCTGTACGTCACACACCGGGGTAGACAGCGCTGGCACGGCCATGATGGAAAGTCTCGACAGCTAGCCAACTCTCTGCCCCAAGAAGCTCAGAAGATGCTGGCGGCCCAAGGTCCTGCGCATCGCAAGGAGGGCGTAAGCTTCCCGAGGGCTTCCCAGGGACAGGAGCACACGCTACGCTTCAAATGCATTTAAATGATTTCACTGCATCCTCACACCAGCCCCAGCACCTGCTGTGCCCACTTTGCAAAGGAGAAAACCGAGTCTCAGGGAGGTTACATCATTGGTCCAAGGTCACACGGTTAGAGCCAAAGCTCGACTGAGTCAAAGCGAAACAGCTCGCTGAGCCGCTGGCTGGGCGTCCTCACCGAACTGCAGCCCGAGGGACCGCCAGCCCGAGGGACCGCCAGCCCGAGGGACCGCCAGCCCGAGCGCCAGTGCATGGAAAACACCAGCGAGGCCCAGTGCGTCGAAGAGCGAGCGACATGACCCATGGCTGACTTTCTGGGTCTATCATTTATCTTCTTCTTTCCAGATCTTCTTTCCCCACCTCTTTGATCACAGCTTGTCACCTGCTGATCCCCTGGAGTTTTGCTTTTCTCCTGGTGGGGTTATGGAGGCCGTGCTATCGTCTGGAGGATGTCATCCTCAAAAACAGTATGCTCGCATGACCTTGGGGGGCAGGTGGCCACCCAGCACCAGTGTAATGTTCACTGGACGGTAAATCCCAGGAACACGAAGACCAGGTCTGTCTGGATACCTGGCACCGTCCTGCACGTCTGCAAAATACGGAGTGAACAAGTGTGGAGCAGAAATAGAACCAGCATCTCCAAACAGGCTGAGATACCCTCTGCCATGCAGAGCGCCCCTGTCACCCTCATTTTCCGGCTCTGGGATGCTTTTCTGGAAGTGGCAATTTCTCCTCTGATCTAGAGAAACACAAAGGGCCAACTGTTGGGTCAGTCTGGCTGGCCCAAGCCCAGTAGCCTCCAGGGCCCAGCTTCCCTGGCCCACAGTGCCCTCCCAGAGGACAAATCTTCTGGGAAGTCCAGTCTCCATGGAGCCGGGGTGATCTCATAAGGAAATTCCCCGCTGCTCTGCAGGACATGTTCCCGAGGGCAGTGTCTGGGGCCGGAGTGACTCACATCACCCAGCTTGGAGCCACTGGGGTCTATGAAACTGGGGGTGCCGGGAGCACAAGGCCCCCACCCTCGGCACACAAATGTCCATTTTGCAAGTCCTCCGTAATCTTCACGATTGCCCCCGCATCACACTCGAGCTCTCTGCCCGAAGCTCTTCAGCATGATGTCTGCATTGTTCTCCTCTCGGGGGAATAGCCTGATTTAGACTTTCCTCCCAATTGAATTTGTCTTTCTCCCTCTGAGCCAAATCTTATTTTGTTATTTTCCATCAATATCTTTAACCCCCTCAGAGGCATCTGCACTCCTTCCCTGCCCTTCGCGGTGACAGCAGCATCTCCCAATTAAGGGTCTTATGCAAATTTCATTAGCGTGCTGTTTACTCCGGCTTCCAGATCATTATTAAAGATGTTAAATAAGAACAGAACAAACAGCAGCTTCCCACACCTTCGGCAAGGCCATGCTCTGTCATTTTATGTCTGATGTGTGTACACGATTCCATTTCCAAAGGTTCTTTTCCATCCTGATTTGCATTTATCTTGTAAGGAAAGTTTCATAAGCTATTCTGCCGAACACTTTAATAAAATCTAATTGTATAGCTCTTCAAAGCACCCTGGCATTCGTGGGCCGACAGGTGAACGCATAAGCTTAGGGACCCGCTTGCCCTCCACACAAACTCACATGGCCGCGTCCATGGTCTTCGGGCTGTTAGCTAAACAGCCTGGGGTATTTCCGTATCATTGGTCAACCAGACAAGAACAAGAACTGCCTGCTGGGTCCAGGCTTCCATCCGTGCTGGGAAGAGAAAACAAGATGGAAAAGTGGTTCTTAAAGAACCTCTTCGACAGCCCCTCACCGCACCGGGCATTGCTTCAGTCCACGCCTCTAACAGAAGAGAACTTTCTTCAAAAACGCCCCATCTAACAGAACTCAAGAGAATTCCTTCTTACTGGGACCACCTGATATTTGACCCGTGTTCAATTTTTTTCTCCTAATTCCCTTAACAATTGTTTGTGGCTGTTGCTTTGTCTGCCTGAGGCTCACACAGTGCATTGGCCAACACGATTCTTAGTCCCTTAATCTCTAACTCATCTTTTTTAAATGCCACTTATTTGCTGAAGAAACTAAACCAAGCATCCTACAGAATTCCAAAGGTAGCCCCCTGACATTTGTTAGGTAAAATACAAACACAAAGACAGATAATCTAAGACGAACTAAGGACAAACTACAGATGCAGAAACCACGAGAACCATGGACACCGTGCAGGAAGGAGCCTGGAGGTTGTTCAGACCAGCCCAGCCCCCTCCCAGCTCCTCCCAGCCCTACCCAGCCCCCAGCAGCCTCCACCCAAGCCCCACCCAGCCACCACCCAGCCCCTGACCCTCCTCCAGCCTTTTTGCAGAAAAACTCACTCTGTAATTCTTTTACCATTCTTGCACTTCTTGGCAAACCATTCCCCAGATTTTTTTTAAAGCAACATCATTCAATTTAACAATGATTACAAAAACATTTCTACAAATCTATTGCAAATATTTTATTGACCCAAAGTTGCTAGACTTGGGAAGGACTCTGAAATTAGAAGAGAGAGAAAATGGAAGAAGGGAAGAGAAAGGAAGAATAAAAGAAACCAAGGAGCCAGAGCTACAAGGAAGTCCCAGCCTGAGCTGGAGGACTTTGGGAGGCCAAGGTCAGGAAGCAAGAGAAGGCTGAAGCTCATGGTCCTGCCCCCCTAAGCTCTTCTGCATCGAAGACTCAAGGATCACAGGGGTGAGAGGGAAGCAGGCCAGGACGGGGAGCCCCAGCCAAGATGTCATAGCGCCACACTGGACCACGTGGGTGGGGCCCCGCCACCTCCTGGATCGAAGCACCCTCTGGTGAGCCCGAGTCTCCGCCACGGTGACCTGAGTGAACAACTGTCATCTTCGGGGCTGTCGTGCCGCGAAGTCAGATGATGGAAGAAGAAGGCTGGGTAGGCCGTGTTCGGGGGTGGGGGGCAAGCTGTGTTGTGTGCTCGGGGGGCCAGAGCTCAGTCTGTCCCACACCAGACAACCTCTTCTCTGCTCCGGGACAAGTATTGCCTGGGGAAAATCTATCAACTTGATTGATTGACTCGGTAACAGGCGGATTGGGGTGGGGGTGGGGGACAGAACATTCGATTCATCTGGAACAGAGACAGCTCGTTCCTTCTGTCTCCCGGGCGATGGCCTTAGGGCGGGACGGCCAGTTTGGGGAACACTGAGAACTCTCCTCTGCTTTTCCAAGCTATTTGTACCGCCTTTGGATGCTCTTGCATTTCCGGTCTCAGCTTCAGCCTCTACAATTTTCCCAAAATACTAAGTAGGTTAGGTAATTCCTCCAGGGCCCTTGGATGCAGGATGTGCTGATGGGGCGTTTGTTTGCCCGGGGGATCCAGGTGAGGAATCCAGGTGAGGCCTCCTCCCTCCAAGTCCCTCTGGGCACTTGGACACCTCCCCTCAGCCCCACCAGCTTCTACCTCTCAACCTTAACACAGGCCCAGAGCTGGGCCCCCTCACCCCCTCGGGCCCCTCCACAAAGCAATTTGGAGGGAAAAGTCAAAATCCCACATAAAATAGTTGAACACATCAGCAGCGAACAAACAGCGAAAGAAGACAAACGGATATTGGCACATCTCGCCATCGATCATGCTTAATTCCTCATTTTCATCAAGTCTCTCTGAACTCCCAGCACCCCCCAGTCCTCGCTCTTCTCAGCTTTCTGTTGGGAGGCGGTGGGAGCCGCAGCTGTTCGGGCCTCAGGGGCCGGCCTGTGCCTCCTCGGTAATCAGCGGGCTCCGCCCCTCGGCTGCCGTCTCCACGCCGGCAGCAGACGTCGGGTTTCCAGAGGCCGCCAGGGGCACGGCAAGATTTTGCACACCCGTTAGGAGCCCGCGGTCTGGGCGCTGCCCCCACTTCCTCCTGAGCCTCTCCCCTGGCCGCTCAGGTCCCATCTCACGAAACTCGGGGTTCGGTTGCCTGAGGGGGAGCCGGTGGGCAGCAGGTGGCCCCCGGTTCCAGCCGGGCATGGAGACCCACCGGAGGCAGCAGAGCCAACCTGCCACGGCCCCGGCCCAGCTCAACTCCACGCTCACCTGCCGGTGGCCGCTCCAGGTCTGGCAGAGGAAGCGAGCAAAGAGGGAGCGCTGTCCGAGCCCTCCGAAGCCAGCGATTCAGACACAGCTCTTAGCCGCCATCGATTTCCGGCAATCAATAGCTTCTTCTCGATAAGCAAGTCTCATATTCCACCCTCTCTCCGCAAGCCCCTGAAAAACCCAGGCAGGCAGTAAGACAGCCCTGCCCCTGCTTCTGCTTCTCAGTGCTGACTCCAGTTTCTTTTTTAAAGTGGGGATTTCCTCCACCCCCGCCAGTGACCCCTGTTACTGAAAACACAAAATAGAAAGCAGCAACCGAGAGCTGATGTCGTTGCAATTAATAAGAGCTGCCAGTCAGCCAGGCCCACTGCCTCTGCAGAACACAAGGGCGCCGCCTTTTCTCTGGAAGCCTGGCCCACCGACGGCTCTCTCCAGCCTCCCTTCACATCGTCATTCATTAATAGTTTAGCCCTGGGGTGGGGTCATCTCTGCCGTGAGTGGCTCCAGGGCCTCAAGCTATCGAAACCCTAACGCTGCCCATTTGTCAGCCCTCGCCGATGCAAGTCAGGGTCCCCGGTCCTGGCGGAGCGGAGAGGCTGTCATCGCCGGAAGATGGTTGCTGGACGGGACGGTAGAGGACGTCCAGGCTGGCCCGTCCAGTCCCCGGCCGCTGCCCTGGGACCCTTCAGGGAAACTGCTCAGAATTCGAGGTCACCCTGACACCCCACCCCTCCCACCCCACCCGGGACCCAGGACGACGTGGAGATGGGTGACACAGCAGGCCTATGGGCTTGGGGTTCTGAAATCTGGCCCGGGCCCCTGGGGGAGGCTCCTCACGTGTTATCCTCTGCCGGCCAGCACGTGGGCGTTGGTCTGCGGCAGCGGCGTGCATCACATGCGGTGCGATCTCGGAGCGTCTCTCCCCGTTCGGTTCGCTTCCAACCTTCACGTGCCTTACAGGGGATTTCTGAGCCAGCGTCCCTGTGTCTTTCACGCCTCCCTAATACCCACTTGTCTCCCTCCTTAATCAGCAGGGGTTGGGGGGATCCTTGTTCCCGGGCTCAGGTGGCATCGGGAAACAGACAGGGATGCTGGGTTTCCATTCTAGTTCATTTCAGTTATCTTGTTTGTAGCAAGTTGTACTGATTTTCCATTTACTGACATGACAGTTTCCTTCTAAAGCACGCATACTGAAGTTAAACAGAAGATGAGACAAAATAGACATTCAATCAGCACGAGCGGAGGTGGCGTGGAGACAGAGCAACGGTGGGGTGATGCGGGAACACAGGGTGGGCACAGACTTGCCTGTTTGAGTTGTCACAGAAATGAGGCCCCAAGTGGAGTCAGAGAAGGAACGTGCTCAGGAAAACCCAGGTCACAGCTGGTTGACCCTTTCTCTCCTGCACCGGGCGCCTATGCTGGACGCAGTGGGCGCTCTCCTCTGCAGGCTCCCTCTGCCTGCTCTGGTGTTACAGTCCCATGTCCCTCAGGGAACTGCTGGGATTGGCCCACAGCTAGGCCAGAGCCTCGAGCCAGGCCAGTAGGAGTCGTCCCTGGACGTTTGCACACGGAACCTTGGCGTGAAAGCCTTCGCCCCCTTCATAAGGAACGGAAAGACTGTGGCAGGTTCTTCGAGACCACGGGCTCAGCCACAGAACAGGGTTGAGATGACAGGAGAGACAGAAGAGAAAGCCCTGATCCCATCCAGGCCCCAGATCCAGCTCTTCCAGCCTCTCCATTTCTGTGGTCGGCTCAGCTACGCCAGTTCACGCCCCGTGTGTTTGATGGGGCTTGAGAGGTTCCTCTCACTTGCATCTGCGCGTGCTCACTAAATAAGCACATGAGAAGGGGCTCAACACTACTGGCACCAGGGAAAGGCGAATCAAAAGACAGATAATAACAAGTGTTGACGAGAAAGTAGAGAAGTTGGAAACTTCTCTGCTGCTTTTGGGGATAGAAAATGGATAATATTCTGGCAGCGCCCCAAGAGGTGAAAAAGAGAGTGACACTTTGACCCAGCAATTCCGCTCTTAGGTATGTGCCCCAGAGAAATAAAAACATGTCCACACAAAAATGTATCCGTAGATGTCTGTAGCCGTGTAATTCATCATCACCGAAAGGTCAAAACCACCCACCACTACTGGCTTCAGAACGCGTTGTCTACACACGAGAACATTCCTTGACAATGACAGTGAACGAACCACTGACCCACACTACAGCTTGGATGGACCCTGGACCTTGGAAACAAGATGCTGAGTCAAAGAAGCCGACCCCAAGAGGCCACACAGTGCGTGATTCTGCTTTACAGGAATGTACTGGACACAGAATGGGTCAGTGCCGCCTACGATTCAGGGGGTGGCGGGGGATGTGATTGGGGAGGGGCAGTGACAGCCAAGGGGAGAGGGGCTTCTTGTAAGGATACCAAAAACATTCTCGAATTGAGCGTGGTGATTTGCAAATACACTAAAAGATGAGAATTGGACCCTTTAAATGGATGGGTTGTTGGTGACTTATATCTCGATACAGCTAGCCTTTTTAAAAGCCCTGGGTAATAGATGGTCATTGTTGTTCTTTGCAAGAAGAGCGTAAGTTGGGAATTTATTAAATCAGTGTGAGCTCTTCTCTCTGGGTCAGGCTCCAGGCAAGGGTGGTTCCCTGTGACGAATTGGGTCATCTCTGTTGCCCCTGCCACTTGTTCCAATGCCTCAGGGGCCGTGGGGACAGGGAATACAGCCTGGGGGCCATAACCCTCTCACAGGCCTTATTTTGTACAAAACTATACATGCGCAGATAAGGAAGAAGGGAAGGAAGGGCAAGCAGGGAACAGCACAAGCACAGGCACAGAGGTGGGGACTCGTGGCCCAAGTAGCAGAAGTCCCAGGCACCTGGGCTTGGGGTTTGGAGGAGGCAGGAAGAGCTTCCCAGGGGCAGGGAGCGGCTTTTCCCTGGGGCTCCTTGGTGGCACAAAATTCAATCCCCTACCAGCCACCGGCCAGCCGCCTGTTGGGGTCCGAGTTTAGCTCCCACCAAGCCTGGCATTTATTCAGCTTTCCTCTCTCTGCGTCCACATCAGGTGGACAGGACTTATTCCTCCTGGGCTGCCAGCAAGTGAGCTCCGATAGCTGGCCTGGTGAAAACAGCTTTGGAAAGAGTCAGTCTAGCTGTCTTATTAGCTAAAAGTAATAATAATAGTAATAATAATAACTAATAGTAATAGTAATAATAATAGTAATAATAATAACAACTAATAACTAACACTTACTGGCTCCTTGCAACGTATCAGGCTCTCTCTCTCTCTCTCTCACACACACACCCACACACACACACACTTGTCTCATCTTATCAGATCTCCACACCAGCCTCCGCAGAAGGAATTGTTCTCATTTTACAGAAGAGGAACGGACTTAAGTAAGTCAATTCTTAGTGTATGAGCTAACATCTTCTTTCCGAACATCAGCTCAGTGGTCCCCTGCAGGCAGCTAAAGACACGTTAGGCTACTGCGTCACTTCCTCAAGAATGTGCAGGGCAGGGCAGAAACGGATGACGCGCGCCACGTGCCCAGGCCAGGGCTCGAGAACTTGGTGTGCGTGAGGCCTTCCCGGGGCGGTGGGGCAGACGTCCTTGACCTCCCTTTTGAAGAGCGGCCGGGGAGCTGTTTAAGCAGCGCAGTGACTGGACACCGTCACCAGCAGCTGGGAGTGACTGGCTAGTCACTACCTGGCTCATCTCCCTTGGGCCTGGCACATTCCAGAAACGCTCTTGACCTGGCCGCAGAGGCGGACAAGGCTGTTCAGGGACCAGGCCTGGAAAGTGAGCGGGCGGGACTGCCCTGCCGCACGAGGCAGACACGCCTCCCCCAGCCCTTCCCTCCTCAAAACAGATGGGCAGGGGCTGCATGAGGCTGGGGCCGCCTTCCAGAGCCTGGAGGCTTTGCGTGTCCGGCGCAGTCCCCTCGCCAGTGGCAGCAAGCGCGTCTCACCCCGCCCGCGGCACCACGGCCCTGCACGCGCCAGGCCCCTCCAGGGGCAAGTCGCAGCTCCGAAAACTCGGCTCTGCCCCCCACACCCCGATGCCCAGCCAGCCCCGGCCTTGCCTCCTTCACGTGGTGGCGCCTCGGTCGTCGTCCAGCTGCGGAGGCGCCCGGCTTCTGACCGCCCTGCCGCTGGGGTCCCCGCGCTGGACAGCCCAGGTAGGCGGGAGCCCCAGACAGCCCGGCCGGCGTCTTCCTCCTGCCAGCTCTGTGCCCCTGGAAGAAGCCGTACCCTGCGCCCACCGGGGCCAGCCGCACAGGCTCCTGGGTGGGCGGGGCCACTGGCAGCGGCAGCCACCCCCAGACAGCTGACTCCCACATTTTCCCCGTTTACTCAGACATTTGGCTAATTTCTGCTCGGAAATATCGTGCCTGCAGCTCCCTGGGCCCTTCTAGAGATTTCCATGCTGCACTTAGCATATCCCTTCCCTTGACAAATGGACTCCGTCTTCTCCCTTTCGCTCGGGATTCCGCTGATTTGTGTAAACCCTGCTCCATAAAGTATTCATACTGCTCGGAGCTGCCGGTGGCCCTTCTCCAGCTGCCTGGCTCTGTTCCTTCCTGGGAAAACGAGTGAGTGGTGGGGCGGTGACCAGCCATGACCGTGGGCACCGTCCCGCCGGCCTCCTCCACCTCCTCCCTTTGGCTCCGACTCCAAAAGCATGTCCCTCACAGTCCCTCCGTGTCCTAGCCACGTGCCGCGCTCCCGGCCGGGAGGTCCAGCCCTGGTGGGCGAGACGGGGCGGGGCGGTAGGATCAGAAGCTCTCTGGGCTGTGCACAGAAGAGACGAGGTGGATTCTTCCAGGAGTGAGAAAAGAGCGCTCCTGCCGAGTATCTGCTCTGGGTCAGTGTGTCCGTCTCCTGTGGCTGCTGTAACAAAGCTGCCCACACTCTGGCTTAACACAACACTCACTTATCACCTTGCAGTTCTAGAGGTCGGAAGCCTGGCGTCAGTTCTGAGAATGAAGATCCAAGTGTCGCAGGCTGGCGGCTCTGCGGACAGTGTACCCCTGGCCTTGGCTGGCTCTGGGGGACAGTGCACCCCTGGCCTTGGCTGGCTCTAGGAGGGGCTGTGACCCTCGCCCGCTGTGCCTGCATTGTTCTGACCCCACCCCGCACGCCACTTCTTCTCTCACCTTGGTCCTCCTGCCCCTTTCTCTTAGAAGCACCCGAGATAAACTAGGTCTGCCGGAGAATCTAGGGTGCCCTCCCCATTTCAAGATGCTCAGCTCAGTCTCATCGACAAAGCAGCACAGTCACCCAGGGATTAGGACGCGGACTTCTTTGGGGTGGGGGGCTGCTCTGCCAGCTACAGGCAGGAATTTACAAGCTGCTTATGCAATCCCCACCCAAGGGCACCAGGCGGCTGTAGTAGCCCATCTCACACGCGGGGCGGGGGCTTCAGAGGGTTAATGGCACGTGAAGGTGCTGGTCAGGGAGGGGCTCGTGTGGGATGTCAGCCTGGTGCGTCGGACCCCAAGCCCCGCCTCTGTCCATGACGGGATCGGCCACAGGCTAACCGAGCGGGGAGGGTTTGCAGTGGGTCCTTAGAAGACATTCCAGGAGCTCCGGTGGAGACAGAGGGCGTAGGTGTGAAATGAAGTCCGCACGAGAGGAGCAGAGGGATGACACGGACCGCAGAGGGACGCCCAGTCTGTTGGGGACCAGGACCAGGGTAGCTAGCTCAGCGACACCTCCCTTGGTGCCGAGGACTAGAGGGGCGGACAGAAGAAGCAGGGGCGCGAGGTTGAGGACGGGCTTGCGGGGAGGTGACGGCTCTGCCTGGGGACAGATCGAAGGGCGAGAGGGGCGTGAGGCAGAGCTGGACAGGGCGGCTCCTGATGGCTGCCAGAGACGGAGCGAAGGGCTGAGAGGGGCCGGAGCAGAACCAGTGGGGCCACAGCCAGATGCGGCGGAGAGGACACCGGGCTGCCGCCAGGAGAGAGGAGCGGCCCGCACGGCCGGTGGACAGCCCAGACGCGGTGCTGGTCATCGGGGACGGGACCGCAAGGAAGGGCGACCGGCCAGACAGCGGCGACGCAGAACCTGGGCTCGGCGCCTGGGGCCGCTGGGGCGAAGGTGCCTCCCGTCGTCACCGCCCGCCGCCCTCCCCCGTCACCACTGCCCCCCTGCAACCCCGAGCGGGACCCCAAGTAAGAACCACCTAGCTGAGCCCGCCAGGCCCTGAGCCAGGCGACGCTCAAGCTCAAGCTGTGCCACTCAAGTCCCTGGCTCTGGAACAGACTCGCCGACAACACAGGTTAGAGATGAAGATAGTCTGGAGTGGGAATTTGGCCGGAGAAGCCGGGGTCTGTGGGCAGGTGTTCTGGTTCCCAGTGCGCCATCACCGCTGCTAACTGGGTAGTGCACTGAGCAGAGACTTTTTATTTTTTTAAAGATTTACTCATGCATACTGAGTACAGGGCCTCCCTGGGGGCGCAGCGGGTTGAGCGCTGCACTGTGAAGCATCCGCTGCACTGTGAAGCATCCGCGGCACAGCAGCACCAGTTCGATCCCTGGCCAGGGAGGGGACCCACATGGCAGCAGACCTCTCCCGTCTCCCTGCTGCTCCCCTCAGCAGTGTTTCGGTTGATCTGCCTGTTCTGCTCCTCTCTGTCTCTGGTGACTCCCCTCACCCCTGCACCTCTGGCCTTGTATGCAGAAATAAAAAAAAAAAAACTTAAAAAAAAAAGAACTGGGGTACAGGCCAGAGGTATGGGGGTGAGAGGAGTCACCAGAGACAGAGCGGGGAGCAGAACAGGCGGATCGACTGAAACACACTGCTGAGGGGAGCAGCGGGGAGACAGGAGAGGTCTGCTGCGCCGTGAGGATCGAACTCGTGCTGCAGTGGCTGCGGTTTGCTTCATAGTGCGTTGCTTAACCCACTGCGCTACCAGGGAAGCCCTGAGTAGAGACATTTTATCTCGGGACTTGGGAGCTCCTTACCTTCACTCTGCCTCTTCCCTCTGCCCTCCCCCAGCCTCCCCACCAACCCAGAGCATGGGCGTCTGCCCCCTCATCCGTCAGGACCACGAGCTGGCGCGAGGAACCTAAGCCTTGGGCCTGCGCTCCGGCTCGGCAGGGAGGGCTCATCCACTAACAGTGGAGACGGCAGCAGCAGGCAGGGTAGTCAGAGGGCAGGGCAGCGCTGAGCAGCCAGCTTGTGCTGGCCCCGGGAGCTGACCACCGGGTTTTCAGGACTCCTGTGAGTGTGGTAAGAGACAGCGTGGCTAAGACAAAATTACACAGACTCAGATTTTTTAAATGATGTTAAACACAGAGGTAATAAACACTCAAAAAGCCTCTCTCCCTTTTACTTGGCCACATTCTACTGCGGCCTGCGCTCTCGGGGTGCGGGGGGCCCTGCACAGGCACAGGGCCCTGAGCTGCTCTTCCCAAGCCCACTGCGGCAGCGGCGTGAGGGCAGCCCCGGGGCTCGGGCCAACGCCCACAGCGGGTAGCTCGGAGGCCGTTGCCAGCACGCCGCTCTGGTTCTGGGGAAGTGGTTCAAGCAGGGTCGCGGGGAACCAGGCGGCCCTCAGCCCACCCAGCAGCAGCTGCCTGCAAGTTCCTGGCAGCCCGTGAGTCCTCAGCGAGGTCTGCGCTGTCCTGCTGTCCTGCCCGGCTTGTTTGGAGCGTGCTGGGGCGTCCCTGGTGTGCGTGGACAGCCCCCGGCGCTGGCTCAGGCCCTCTCTCGCCCTGCTGCAGACACAGGCGTCCCGGGGCCTCGCTGAACCATGTCCAGGAGGCCGGGGCACAGAACAGGGGTGAGGTTCGAGGGCGCCTCCGAGAACCGGCTCCCTCAGTCCTTTCATTTAAACCTTTCGTTCTCCACTCCCCCACCCACCGCACCACCATTAGGTGCATCGGCAGCAACAAAGCTGCACCTATTTCGAAAGAGAAAAGATTGAAAAAAATTATTAGTGACCCATTTAATACAAAAGTCACCGTGTAACGGCACAGCAGCGCGAGTTCGGTCCCCGGCCAGGGAGGGACCCACAGGTGCAGCAGACCTCTCCTGCCTCCCGCTGCCCCCTCAGCAGTGGGTTTCAGTCCATCTGCCTGTTCTGCTCCCCGCTCTGTCTCTGGTGATCCTCTCACCTCCCCGGACTCTGGCCTGCACCCAGCTCTCGTGCGCATAAATAAATCTCTAAAAAAAGTCAGCGTGTTAAGTGGCTTGCAGCAGATCCACGGTGCCGCGCGCCAGCACTCCCGCCCCAGTGCACGCCGGTCACCGCAAAGGGGCGCCCTGCCCTCACACGACCGCCCCCGCCCCCACCTCCTCCCTCCCCGAGGCCCCGTGTGTGCTGTGTCCACGGATCCGGCTACACTGGCAGTGCCGTGCAAGGAGAGCACGCGGCTGCTCTGGGGCCCGCTTCTCCTCCGCGATCCCACCCCCGTCCGCCGGGCGGCGGTCGGACCCTCTGCTCTGCCACGGTGCGCGGAAGTCCACCGCGCGGCCTCCCTGCTCGCCCCACCTGCGTGCGCCGGACGTCGAGCCGCTTCGGGCTCCCGGGCGGGCCGCTGGAGGAGCGTGCGCTGTCCTCCCTTTGGGCCTGCCCGAGTCTCTGGCCACGTGACCATTCTAGGGTCAGAGTCTTGGGGAACCGCCTGTCCCCTCCTGCTCTTGCTGGCGACTCTGGGGGACAAAATCCCCTGAGTGGTCCCCGCTGTCACCACATCCCCAGAACCTGGGTGCTCCCCCTCAGTCTGGCCCCGGTAAAGAGGGGATACCCACGGGGCCCACCTCTGAGGGGGCAGGGAGCATGGTGGCCCTCTGTCCGGGCTGGGCCTGCAGGCCCCCAGAGTGGCCGCGTGCGTCCAGGTGGTGACAGCGCACCGGGGCCCAGGCTGGCAGGGCCGAGCTGGAGACCGTCCTCCACCGGACGTGCAGCGTGGGCCGGCCACCCCATGCATTGCGGTAACACGGCCTGCTGCCTGCTTCCCAGGGACCTGGGGCTCCCACAAGGGTCCCCGCCAAGAGGAGGTAGCGGTGCAGGGAGTGTCCCCCTCTTCTGTGGAACAGGGCGCCCACCCTCCGCCAGCTGGTCCAGCTCACCCAGGGAGCAGCTCCACACTGGCAGCTAAATTGGGGGGTGCCTAAAATTATAGACCCCACAAAGCCTGAGGCCTCGGGACGCAGCAGAGAAGAGCCCCTGGCCCCACGGCTGGGCCTGGACATGGCCCCAGGACAGTCCCTCGCGCAGCGGCTCGGAGCCCAGGCTGGAGGGGCCCTCGGGTGCGCCTGGGCTGGGCCAGGCCGGGGCTCTGCCCCCCTCTGACGGGCAGCGACGGGCGCAGCTCCCTGCACGGTCCTCTGTGCTCCGGCAGCTCCACCACGCACACGGACTGACGTAGATGCGGCTCAAGGTTGCCGCATCGCTGTGACAGTCAAGGAAAGGAAGAGGGTCTGAGCAGGGTAAGCGGAAGCTGTCAGGCCTGTCCGCCCTCCTGCCACCAGCATCCCTGATGGACCCCGCGGTGCTGCACGCCGGCCTGAGGGTGGCTCCTGCAGGGGGCGTGGGCGTGCGCAGGTGGGCGCCTGGGCTGAGAGTGGGCACATGAGGGCGGTGCCATGGGACGCCAGCAGCAGAGGCAGAAGCAGCAGAAGCAGGAGCAGCGGAGAAGCAGAGGCGCAAGAGACCACCAGAGAACCCAGAGTGAAGATTCACAGGGGGGCCAGGAGCCTACCAGCCTCCTGGCCCCCTGGCCTCCCCGTCGGCCGTGTACCTGTTTGCCTCACTACAAATGATGCAGAAACATCCATAAAAGCCAGAAAAGGGGGGCTCCCTGGTGAAGAATCCGTGGCACTGCAGCGTGAGTTCGATCCCCGGCCAAGGAGGGGACCCCCAGGGCGCAGCAGACCTCTCCTGCGCCCCCGCTGCCTCCTCAGCAGTGGGTTTCAGTCCATCTGCCTGTTCTGCTCCCCACTCTGTCTCGGGTGAATCCTCTCACCACCACCCCCCCCACCCCACACACACACACACACTTCTGGCCTGTGCCCAGCTCTTGTGTGCATAAATAAATAATTCCTTTAAAAAAAAAATGAAAAGGCCACCAAGGGCCCAGGACACCTCCTTTGCCATCTGCCCGGATCATGGAGACCCTGCCCCACGCCCCTGCCCCTGCAGCCTGTCCAAGTGCCCTGAAGGGGACGGTCCCAGCACCGGGAGGCCAGGCGTGGGGCGCAGAACCTCCGGCAGCTCCTTTTCCTGTCCCCCTTGGCTTGCAATTCTCCATCTGTGAAATGGGGGGAGCGGGAAGAGGGAGGTGAGCTGGGGGTCTCCAAGCTCCTTTCAGAACAGGGAGCTCCCAGGAGGGCCCCAGGGTCTGCGGGGTCCCCAAATCCCAGGGCCAGCAGCCGACCAAGCCAGTCCATCCCGGCCCCGCCTCACCCTGGTCCTCCTCCCCCAGGCGGTGCTCCCACTGAGAAGGCGCCTGCCCCCTTCCCCCAGGGCAGCGGCTTGGTGAAGAGGCTCTTAACCCTGCTGGCTGCAGGAGCATCCATCGGCCTGCTCCCGGCCTGCTCCCTGACGGCGTCTCCCGCGCTCCGCCCACCTCCCTGCCCTCGGCCTTGGGCCCGGCTGCTTCAGCCTCCTCGGCCCGGCCCCTCGGAGGGGAGAGGCTCAGGGGACGAGCGTGGCACGGGCGTGCTGGGCGGACCCAGGCCGAGCTTCCTTGAGGAGCGGCCGCTGCGCGGGGCATGGCCGGGGCCCGAGCTGGCCAGGCCTCATTCCAGGTCTGTCTCCGGGCGGCCGTGCTGGCCGGCGGCCGCTGGTGGCCATTTCGTGGCCAGGCGCCTTTCGTTCTCACGTCCCTTTCAATCAGGACAATAAAAACGCCACCGCACGCCTCCTCAGCCCTTTATGGCATTTTTACTTCGAGTCGGCGTGAGGCCGACGCCTGCAGGAGCCTCCGTGAGCCGCGGGGCCGCATGCTGGGGAGGGCGGCCTGAGCTGGCCGGGAGCAGCTGGGAAAGTGACCGTGTCCCTCCCGGACACACGCGTCGTCTGTTTCCACGACAGCCACGCCTGCCCGTGTGAGCCCCGGGCCCCCCGACCACGTCACCCCCTGCTCCCCGGGGCCCTGGGCCTGGCTGGGCCTGCAGCGCAGCCCCCGCGGCGCCCTGTGCGGCTCCCAGGGACACTCACAGCGGCCGCCCCTGGCGCGGCCAGGCTGGGGTCATGCTCGCGGGCACACGCGGCACTCGCGATGGCGGTCAGGACACAGGGACGGTGTCTGCTGGCCGCGTCCTGCGCGCCCGTAGTCCTCAGCCAGCGCGCACGCGGTCAGATGCTCCGTCCACTTTGCGCGGGCTCCAGGGCCGCGTCCACGGCAGCGTCACGTCCCATGACCACGACCATCTCTTTTGCAACTGCAAGGTCTTGGAGGCAGCCTTGCGGATTTTCTGACCCGGGCCAGGGAGGGCTGGGTCTGTGCAGACACGCAGGGGGCCTGGGACAGGGCCACAAAGCCGGCCCCTCTCGGCAGTGCCCTGGGTGACATCCCCACGCACAGGAGGGACGCCCTGGGCCGGGGTGGGGGGCGGGGAGGCGGGACGTCGCCGTCTGTGGTTCGGGGAGCACTAGAGCCGGATGGTCAAGAGCCGGGACCGGGGAGAAGACAGGCCTGCACGCAGGCTCGAGTTCCGACTTCCCGCTTTGATGGGGGGCAAATCTCCCGCAATTCTGAGCCAGTTTCCTCCTGTAGACTGGGGGCCATCATGGTGCCCGAGTCGTGGGGCTGCTGGCAGGTGGGTATGTTGGCACAGGCACATCCCAACCAGGCGCCCGGCCAAGCCAAGGCCCGTCCTCCTTAGCCGGCGTGGTCACGCTGGGCAGCGCCCGGGCCTCGCTCTGTGCCAGGTGCTTCTGAGCCCCCTTCTGTCATCAGCTCCTGGCTCCTCAATGATGGGAAAGGAAGCTGGTTATCACAGCCGTTCCTCGAAAATCCCTTGTGTGGGTACCGGTGCCGGGCCAGGTGCATCTCTGCAGGGCGGTGACGGCCGGCGAGGGCTCGCTGGGCAGGTGACCGGCGCTGGCTCGGGGAAGATGGGCAGGAGCCTGTGTCTTCCCGGCTGGCTTCTCCGCACTCCTTCTTTTCGCACCGTTTTTGTAAAATGTGAGATTCACATAACATAAATTAGCCATTTTAAAGCGGACCATTTAGTGACATTTAACACGTTCACGATTCTCTGCCGCCTCCATCTCTCTGGGCCCACCACACGTTCCTCACCCCAAGGTGAAACCACATCCAGCAGCAGCCGGTCCCTGCCAGCCCCCCAGGCCATCACTGTGCGTTTTCCGCGTGCAGGCTTTCTGCACACGTGGGGGCCAGGCTGTTGGCCTTCTCTTGGCTTCTTGTACGTGGCCTGACAATTTCAAGGCTCGTCCGCGTGCTAGTAGGGCGCTATTCCTCTTTAGAGCTGAGTTTATAGTGCATGCTTTGTTTGCCCATCATCAACTGGTGGACATTTGACTTGCACTACTTTGTGGTCATAAGTGGTGAGTGTCGGGGTGCAGGTTGCATCCCAACCTGTGCTGCAGCCAGAGACCCAGTTCTCCAGCTTGTCAGCTTCTTGCTTCCTGCCTCTGGGCCTTTGCATGTACTTGTCTGCCCCTTCCCCTCCCCCGTACCCTCTTTTCCACTGTGGACTCTAACCCACACTTGAGGGCTCAGCTTCATGCTGCTTCCTCCAGGAAGCCTCCCTGCTACCCTTGGAGACAAGCCGGTGGTCTCTTCCTGGGTGGTTCCTCTAGTACCAGCCAGCTCCAGGCACACACTGCTGCACGTGGTTGTTGCTTATGTGTCTGTCTACCTTGTTGACTGCTCTCACCACCATGGCAACCTCAGAACCCAGCAGAGGACCGGGTGCATAGCGGGGACTTTGAAGATGTCTGTTGAGAGAATGTATGACCATCTCTTCTGCAACAGCAAGGTCTTGGAGGCAGCCTTGCGGATTTTCTGACCTGGAACAATCGCCAGATTGTGGCTGGAGCGGGGCTCCGTGGGGAGAGGGGAGTAGCCACCTCCAGAATATTCCCAGTGGCAGAAAGCCCCTGGGAGACTTGTTGATTAAAAACGCAGTATGAAAATGGGAGCAAAGCCACCATTAGAAATGATTAATTAGAGTCCAGCTCATTATTCTATTTGGAACGATGCTATTAATATTAATGACCCTTAAAAAATACTTGACATCCAGGCACTTATTCTTTATTTTTCTGCACTTCCTGCCGTGTGGCCTCAGCCTTGCGGGCTGGCCAAAACTTGGATTTCTCCTCCGATCCGTCCCCTCCGGGGCCTGGGTCAGGCTAACCGCTCCCTTGCCACGGTCGTTTTCCCACCCCAGCAGCTCAGCCAGTGCCGCCCTCTCCCGGTCCAGCCGGCAAGCAGGTGATAGGCGCCTCTTTACCATTTTGTCTTGCAGTGAAACGCCACAGTGTTTTCTGGAGTGGGAGGACGTGGGCGACGCTGGAGGGCCGGCCCGGCACACTCCCTAATAAGGCGGCAGCAGGGCTGACACAGGCCAAGTGAGAGGCCGGCTTCCGCGGGGGATGAAAGGACGCTGCTTGCGAGCGCGGAGTGGACGGCGGGTGGGCAGCCCCGGGCCTGCAGCTGGGGATGCCCCGCGCCAACCTGAGAGGGCGCCAATTAAAAGCATTAACCCCACACCGGGCTGCAGGCCCCGGGCCTGGCCCCACGCGCGTGGCATCTGCCCTTTGAGGGGTGTAGAGCGGCTTCCTGCCAGACTGCGGGGGGAGGCTGGGGGTGGCGCGGTCTCGGTCTCGGTCTCCGCTTCGGCCGTCCTGGGGCGGCAAGGAGCAGGCCCTGCCCGTTTCCCGCTTCCTGCCCCTTGACCTGCCGCGGGAGCGCGAGAACGAGGCCGCGGCAAAGCCAGGCTCAGTGTGCTGGGCGCTCCCACAGGGCGGTTCCTCGCCCACCAGCCCAGGCAGCGGTGGCCTGAGCGCCATCGCTGCAAACGGCAGCGTTACCCTTGGGCTACTCACCGCTAATTAATTATTAGCCACTCCCAGTTGTGTTCTAAATTAGCCAGGAGGCCGGGCGAGAACACTTCCCGGGAGCGGAGTTCCTGAACTTGCAGTCCGTACTCAGCCATGGTGTCCCAAACTTGGCAGCTTTCTTCTCCAAGTGCAACATGGGCCCGTCACTTCTTTATTCTTCAAATAACGATGTCGGGCCTCCCTGGTGGCGCAGCGGGTTGAGCGCCGCAGTATGAAGCATCTGCTACACAGCAGCACGAGTTCAATGCCTGGCCGGGGAGGGACCCACAGGGCGCAGCAGACCTCTCCTGCCTCCCGCTGCCCCCTCAGCAGTGGGTTTCAGTCCATCTGCCTGTTCTGCTCCCCACTCTGTCTCTGATGGATGCTCTCACCTCCCACACTCTGGCCTGCACCCCAGCTCTTGTGTGCATAAATAAACCAATCTTTAAAAAATAAATGAACGAATGTTTACTGGGCCCTGGGCACACACTCAGGTCTGCTCTGAACCCCGACATGCCCCGGTGGGCAAGCTGGCGGCAGCCTCACCCCCAGCCACGGAACACCGCATCAGTGCCCTAAGTAATAGACACCCCCGCACATGCCTGCACACGTGTGTGAGCAAGCTCACCGCACACGCACCCCCCAAACTTTGTCACCCTATTTAGCCAATTGCAAAAGTTTTTAAAAGCATCCCGTGTTGGGCCTCCCTGGTGGCGCAGTGGGTTAAACAACACTCTATGAAGCAAACCGCAGCTACTGCAGCACGAGTTCGATCCCCACGGCCAGCCAGAGGGGGGACCCACATGGTGCGGCAGACCTCTCCTGCTGTGCCCGCTGCTCCCCTCAGCAGTGTACTACAGTTAATCTGCCTGTTCTGCTCCCCCCTCTGTCTCTGGTGAATCCTCTCACCTCCCACACTCTGGCCTGTACCCCAGCTCTTGTGTGCATAAATAAATAAATCTTAAAAAAAGAAAGCATCCCGTGTTGAAAGAAGCCCTCACCTACCTGAAGGGTCTGCCTCTCACGTGGTGACCCTGAGCCCTGAGCCGGAGACCGAGGCTCAGAGAGGTCAAGTAATTTCTTGAGGTCACACAGCTACAAAGCAGCAGACTCTGGGACACGGTGTTTACCGGATGCAAATTTATTCAGGGCCAAGCAACTGGATCCCCTCCAATCCACCGCACATGGCCTGCCCCAGTCCTGGCAAGGGAACGTAGTGCTCTCCAACCCCGGGCACGGCGGCCACATGCAGCCAGGGTGCCCGCGGGTGCCCTGCAGGCTCCTCGCCTGGCCAGACGCTGCAGTCTCTGGATGATCAGGCGGCCGTGCCCAGCCTCCCACGCTGTCTCCAGCCCTCCTTAATTAAACAGTGGCTCTCCCTGGAAAGCAATTGAATTATCCAATTATGCCCTTCTAACCTGATTGCTATCGTTAGGGCTAGGGGCTTGGCGACTCAGGTGTTGATGGGGCGCCACAGGATCCAGCATCGATAAGCAGCAGTGACGGATGTGAGGATGTGATGTGGCCCCCTGCCCTCCCCGCTCACCCCCCTCTGCTAATCCCAGAGCCAGGCACTGGGCTTCCTAAATAGCGAATAGTCCGAATCCCACACCCATGCCCCAGGGCCCGCTGCTACCAGACAGACCTCCCTGAGTGGCTGCCGCGACCTTGACCAGGAAACTGAGGTTCAGAGAGATCACCGTCCACTTGCCGATGACTGCGAAGGACAGCAGGGGTCACACAGCTCCCAGGCGCCCCGTCACCCAGACCGGGCCCCTGGACCTCCCAGTAGCGCCTACACTGTCCCTGCCAGCAGGGGCCGAGCCCTTCCGTGGGCTCACCCTGCAGCTCCCTAGCCCAGAACGCCTGCGTGCGGGTCCCTGCAGTGGGGAGGCCTTCACCCCGAGGACTGGGGCCTCGGCTGGGCCCAGCTCTGAGAAGAGCTCAAGACGTATCCTTGAAATAAATGACAACCGCTGGCATTAAGATAGAAACTGACATTCCGCGCGTACCTCACGGCGACCCCCCAGCTGGACGGGATTCTTGCTGAGCAAGCACGGGGTCCTTTTCAAGTACAACTATTGGTTTTTGCTTTTCCGTTTGAAAAAACGTCACGCCTACACAGGACCCGAGTCGGTCCTGCATACCCCTCACCTGGGCCCAGAGCCTCGGCCCTCGCCGTGACCGGCGCGCTGGGCCCTCTCCGTGGGCGCCGGTGAGAGTGAGGCCCTCAGTCCCTATCCCGGCAGCCCCCACCCCCGACAGCCTGCAGCTCCATCCTGAGAATGGGAACATCCTCTCTTTGCTCTTCACACATTTTTAATCTAATTGTGGTGAAATTCACGTTATGTGAAATTAGCTTTAAAATTTAAATTTTAGAATGAAATCGCTCAGAGTGAGCGGCTGAGGGGCACTGGGTCCACTTCCAGTGTGGACGCCGAGGCCCGACAAGTCCGTCCCCTCGACGGTCACGGAGCGGAGCCAGGCGGCGGTCCCTGTGACCAAGCCGCTGCCCCGGCCCTCTCCGGCCCTCTCGCGCCTGAGCAGCGGCTCTCAGGGCCCCCGGCAGCGACCAGACCAGGGCACTTGGCGTTCCACAAGCCGTGCTGCCAGGCAGCCGTGTGCGCATCTTGCTAGTTTCCCCGGTGCTGTTCTTCGCAGGACGCCCTTCTCTTTGACCCCGGGTCCAGCCCAGACCCACCTGGCACCACGCTCTGCCCCTTCGGACGCCTTCGGTCAGGACCAGGTCCTCGCCCTTTTAAAGAAACCATAGAACGGGCCCTTGAATGCCGGACGAGTCAGGAATTTCAGCGAAGTTGCAAATAGCAGAGTTCGCTAAACCCCGAAAGCCCCTCGCTCCCCGACGGCAGCCGCTCTCGCAGCTACAGAGCACTTAGCAAAAGGAAGAGATGAGAAAGGCTCAGCTCTCTTATCCCCTCCAGACTCTGGACTTCGCCTGCTTCTCTCGCCCTGTCCAGAAAAATCTGCTTACAATCCCACTTTCCATTCAGCCAGGGCGAGAGTGGGTGACGTTACGTTCCCCAAGCAGGTGGCATGTAGAGTTTCTCGATCATGGGGTCACGGCCGTTCTGAAGAACAAGCATGCGAGGGGCGCCGAGCCCCCCAAGTCTGTCAGTACACAGAGGGGCAGGACCCCACCTGTGAGTCCGACCTCACAGCTGCCTCCTTCTGCACGCCCTGGCACTCTCTCACACAGCTCAGTGGCTAACGGCCATCGGCGCAAAACAAGCTCACGAGGTGGTCAAAGACTAAAAGACGCCCTCACTCTCCCCAGCACGTACTAGACTATTTTCTAGACTCAGCCACTGCGAAGTAGGCACCCAACGGCCTCTGCGTGTGAGAGCTCCGAGGGCCCCACCGCCCGGCCCACGGAGGGGCGGCTGCCGCGGGGAGAACGGCCCCTCTAGGGTCAGCCGGGCGGGGGTCCCCACTTGCTCCTCGCCCCTCCGCGGGGTCCTTACCCACCAGGACCCACTCTCCCGGCCTTGCCTCGAGGGCCCTGTGCCAGGCACCCCAGGGGCGAGCAGGACGTGGGGCCGGCCGCAGAGGGTCAGGGCCGGGGAAGCCGGTTCCGCGCTGCAGGGCAGCTGGTGCCACGTGTCACCCACAGGAGCTGCTAATCCTGGGGCCCCGCTTTAATAACGGGTCCAGCTGGTAGGCGCTCTCGTTGCAGCAAAGTGTGAACGCTGTTGCCATGGAGTGCAGCCCTGTACCGGGGACAGGAACCACGGCGGGAGAGCCGCTCGGGCTGTTTTTCCCTTTCCCCAAATCCCCTTCCCTCCGTGCCTCTCACCGCCGGTTTCATTCCAGCCTGCATGGAAACTGGCACGCGACGGTGGCTGAGTCAGGGCGCTCCGCTCTGTACCCCCGATTCTCCATATGTTTACAAGCCGCCCTTCTGGGCGGTGGGGGCTGAGACGGTGGCTCCCCCAGGTGTGAGGATAGCAGCCGAGCAGAGAGCGGACGGGCTTGGCCCAACGCACCCCACGCCCAGTACGGCTCTCAGCAGGTCCCCCGCTGCTCCTCCTGAAATCTGGTTCGAAGTCTCTTACTCGGAGGTGGGGCGGGGGCCCCGCGGGAGTGTGTGCACACCCCAGAAACGCAGCGAGTGGGGGCCCAAGCCCCACCCCGGCGCGGCAGTCCTGGGCCCGTCCAGCGCACCGGGCAGCCTGACCTCCACTCTCCTCACAAACACCATGGGGCAGCTCCGGGCAGAGGGCACGAAGGCGGCAGCGACAGAGCGGGGCCGCACAGGAGGCCCAAACAGGAGCCCTGAGGGTGCGTGTCCTGTCCTCACGGTCCTCCCTCCTCCCTCCTCCTTCTTCCACCTTCCTCCCTCCTCCTCTCTCCCCTCCTCCCTTTCTCCCTTCAACCCTCCTCCTTTCTCCCTCATCCCTTCATCTTTCCTCCCTTTCCCCTTCCTCCCTCCCTAGCCCTTCCTTTCTCTTCCCTTCATCCCTCCTCCCTCTCTTCTTCTCTCCCTCCTCCTTCTCTCCCTTTATCTTTCCTCCCTTCTCCCCCCCCCCTTTTCCTCACCAGGACGCAGTCAGCAGAGGCCAGGAGATGGGGGAGAGATGGAGGGGAGGAGCGGGAGGGGTCCTGCCGCAGGCTGGAGGGCCTGAGCGCACGCCAAGCCGCTGCTCCCGCGGGCCCTCACTGTGGCGCCGCAGCCCACGCCTGCTGGGCCCGCGAGCTGCTTCGGACACACTCCCTTCTGACCCCGGGCGGCCGGCCGTTCCTTGTCCCACCTTGCAGAGGCGGTGACAGGTTCGGACAGTGCGGTCCACGCCCAGGCCACGCCTGTGGGTAGGGGGCTGGGCTGCCAGCGGCTGCTGCAGGCCGCACTCCATCTGCAAGCGGCAAGCGGCGCGGGCCTCCCCGCGGACGGGCAGAGACAGCTGCTCACAGGGCGCCGGCCTCCACGGCGACGGGTCACCCGAGTCGGCGGAAGCAGAGCGGCCGGCCCAGCCATGATGGGCGTCTGCGCAAAGGCCTCCCGGCGCCCGCCGGAGGGGCGGCCGGCGGAGCCCGGGCAGCGGCGAGGGAGGGCGCTGGGCCGGCGTCTAAGTGGACTTTGCACCTCCTTTTTGAGGCGTGGCGGTTGTGGAACGAATGCGGAAGGCAGGGCTGCAGGGTCACCTCCGCGAGGGTCATCGACGGCCTGGCCTGGCAAGGCCGTGAGGTCTCTGCATCTCGGCCGAGGGGCCCCTGCGGTCCAAGGAGGAGCCGGGCGCGCCTGGCCCCGGGGCCACAGAGATGCACGACTAGGCGCCACTTGGGGTCCGAGCCTCCGCAGCTCACTGGTCCGCAGCTGCAAAGTTGCTTCCCCTGCCCCGCCCCCTCTCCTCTCCCCTCCCCTCTCCTCCCCCTCCCCCTGGGGTGCCTGGCAGTGTCACAGGGGGTCACCGCCTGGGTTTGTGGCGCGAGCCGCCTGGGCTCTCCAGGGAGCGCGGGAGGCCCCGCCCGCAGGCCCTGTGAGTAGAGGGGCCAGTCCACGGCCAGGCCATCAGGCCACCACCGGGGCCGCCGCTCCGAGCTGCGACTGCCGGCCCTGGCCGGGCGCCGGCCGCTGACAGTGGAGACAAGTCTGTTCAGGAGAGCGATGCCTGGCCCAGACCAGCGGGAAATCTGACTTTAAATATTCCCAGCAGCAACCATGCTGAGCCTATGAACCCACTAATTCCTCGGCTTCACCTGTGTGCACAGGAGTCCTTGAAAATCAGAACCCACACCCCTCTCCTTAGCCCACGCTCCCCACGCTGCGGCTCGAGGGGCCCCCCACTGGTACCGCTGCCGGAGCTGCCTGGCTGGGCGTGCGGGCAAGGGGCAGGCCGGGAGCGTGGAGGGGTGCGGCGTGAGGCAGACCCCGCCCGGAGCTGCAGAGTCCTGGCCCTCAGAGCCCCGCCCCGCCTTCTGGGTGTGCTGCTTGTGGGGCCTTCCAGCCGTCCTGTCTCCCCTAGACCCCAGATCGGGGCGGGTGCACAGCGTCCCCCCCATAACACCGCCGGGGCTACACCTGCTGCCCAAAGCTGCCCGGGCCTCTTCCCCTCCTGCGGACAAGGGGACTCAGGGCTGAAGCTCCGAGGCCAGCCGGTGCAGAGCGGACCCGAACCTGCTCCCTCGCCTTCCCGACTGTCTCCCGCAGGCAGCCCTCTGGCATCGCTGCCCTGGCTGGACCCACAGCAGGCCGAGGCTGGGAAGGAGGGGCGGGAGGGGGGAGGAGGGCGGAGCTGAGCGGCTGGGAGTCCGGAACACCTGTCTTGTGACCTGGGGCTCCAGAGCCCCCTGACTCAGCAGGATATTAATAACCCTGCACAGGGCAGCCGGAGGGCAGCTGCAGGACCGAGACAGCCGAGACAGGCTGCCTGCCCCTGCGCAGTTCCGCCACCTGCGCTCACCGCCGTGCCCAGGGCAGGGCCGGCCTGCAGCAGGCCCTGGTGCTTAGTGAGGGAGCGAACGAGAGGGCGGCCACCAAGCCCACCCTCAGACCCAGAACCGGGGCTCCCGCTGCACCGCGAGCCGCTGGTGACCCACGAGCGGCCTGTCCAGGCGACTGCATGTGTCCGGCACGGCTCTGGGCTCGCACGGGTGGACAAGACCCCACGCCCGGACACGAGCGCCCTCACGCTCCCTGGAGCTGCCCCCGCCCTCCCCGCCCATCCTAGAGTGTCCCCAGGAGCAGACGAGGCGAAGGAGAGCTGGTCCTCGCTGAGCGAAGCCTCCCTCCCCTCGCCTCGGGCACTGGGGTGCGCTTCAGGGTCAGGAAAGCTTGTCCTCAGGCCAGTCCCAGGCGGGTGGGGCTGACGCTCCGGGGCGCCTGGAAGCTGGGAGTCGTCTTCCTGCCCCTGGTGGGGACACCCTAAGGCGGTTGGCCCAGCAAGCTAGCCAGGTCTGAGGGGTTCTGGGGAGGGCGCTCCCCGAAGCCACCCAGGAGACCCCGAGGGGTAGTAGACACCCGCCCGGCCCCAGGGGACTGGAACAGTCAGACCTGCCCACATAGCTGCAGACGAAGCCAGGAGTGCCCGGCGAGGCACGGCGGGACCCGACACACCGCTGCTTCCTGGGCCCAGCCGCTGCGGGGCGGTCGGGTGGCCGAGGCTTCCGAGGAGGGTGCCTGGGGAGGCGGGCAGGAGGTACTTGGGGCAGGGCAGGTCCGTGCTCAAGTGTTTCAGCCACCGGAAGCCGCGGCCCTCGCACACCCAGCCGGCGGGGCGGCCTGCAGGTGGACACCACGCTAAGGGGTTCTTTCTGCAGACGGTCCTGCCACGGCCCGCAAGGAGGTCCAGTCTCACCTGGAGCCCAGGCCCCTCGGGCTCACAGCGGCTGCTCGGAACGATCAGACAGCGAGCTGCAGCAGGAGAGCCCCCAGGCCTGCAGGGCCCTGCCATCCCCGTGGCCAGCCCGCACAGGGCCTCACCGCGGTGCGCCTGGGGCAGGGCCTTGGCTGGCGCTTCTCGGGGGCACTGAAGGCAGCTGGGTGCAGATGAGTTGGCTTGAACGAGACGTGGCCATCACCTGTTGGCCTGCTATGCCCCTGGGGATCCTGGTGTCGCCCCGTTTGACCGTCTCCCGAGCCAAAGCTGACGCTTCTCCTTCGAGGCGGCGTGAGAGTGCGCCAGCCCGAGGCCCCGGGGCTTTGAGTGGGGAGGCCATTTTAGGGTCAGCTGCTCTTGGCTGCCTGACGGCACTGGGTCTACACCCCCACCCCATGAGCACCCCAAAGCCTCATATTCATTGTCGGCTCCTCACCAACCCCAAGGGGTGGGTATTACTGTTTTCCCCATTGAACAGATGGAAAATTGGGGTGCATTTAATTTTCCAAGAAACAAGTGGCCCTGTGGGCACTCTAAACCCAGACAGTCAGGTTGGGGACCCCTGCTCACAAATGCCAGGCTTCTTGCAAATGTGGCCCAAGATTTATAGATTAAGGGAAAAATTTTTGGGGAGTCCTCTGTCAGGCAGAAGGCCACGAGCCACTTCCTTCCGACCTCCGGATGACACAGAAATCAGCCAGGCGAGCTGCCACGTCCTCCGTCCTGGACCACATACACCGGCATCCTCTCCGGAGTGGGGTGGCGTGTGAAGCCAGAGTCCTAGGGGTCACGGGTGACGGCTGGGAGACAGCAAGGGAGCAGCAGCAGCTGCGACTGTCGCCCTCCATCAGGCCAGTGGCCTTAAGAGAGGAAGGGAAGTGCTTCCCCAGATCGGGGGCTGAGCTTCGTGGGCACGGCGCCTGCACGCTAGGGCCCCTCTCCTGAGCCCGGCAGCCAGGGAGACACGGCCGGAGCTCCCGAGGGCACCCATGCGGCGAGGCAGGGCGCGGGCTCTGGGCAGGGCACCCTGGACCGCGGCCCGGCTGGGAGCCGCCCTCGCCCTGTCCAGGGTTCTGGTGGCGGAAAGTTCGTGCAAGCCCAGCCCGACACTTTGGTGAGAAAATTGCTGCAGGCGACACAGCCGAGGTTGCGTGTGCGTGAGGCCAGGAGAGGGTCTCGGGCCGCCTCTGCCCCCTGTTCTCTCGCTGTGGTCACAGGGTCGCCAGCTGCCCTGGGGGCCGGGCTCTTCCATCAGCCTGTCCACCCGGGCTCGTCCACCTGGGACTGTGCGCGTTTGACGGGTGCCTCTGGGCTGGGTCCTACATGGGGCCTTTTATGGGTGCTGCTATTGATTGGGGGACTAGAGGTGGGAACCTGAATGGAGATGGGGTGCTCAGAAGGCCACTTGGGGATCCACAGACTGCCAAAGGGAGGGGGCGGGGCGGGGGAGTCCAGGTGGGGGCAGGCATCTCCATTACTGAATTATCTTGTGATCAGCATATGCCAGGGGGAAGGCACATCTGCTGTGCCCTCCGGGGCCAGATCACCTGCTGGGTGAAGAAGAAAAATGTTTTCCTCCAGGTAAGGAGTTGTGGGCTGGGAGGGGCTGCAGGAGCGGGCAGCTTCCTCTGACGATTGATGGAAGGTTTTCCCTTGGCTCGCTGCCTCATTCAACTCCTCCCTGCCTGCTGGTGCACCCTTCCCTGCTCACCTCCAAACACCCTGGCGCCTGCAGCCCCTGCAGAAGCCTGTTCACCCGGTGAGAGAAGGGGGAGCAGAGAGAAAAACAGAAAACAGGAGCGGAGTGGGTGGAGGGAAGGGTGGGGCTTCAACCTCCCAGCGAATTCTGAGCCACGCTTGGGGTTTCAGAGCTGCAGGCACAGGAGAGCTGCGGTTGCACCCCCGCCTGTGCCTCTTGTGAACCCCGTTACTCTTCTGGCATGGCGCAGCCTCCTCTGCCGGGCCCCGGGCCCCCACAGGACTGTGGGCTCCCCTCACCCCAGAACGAAGGCCTTGCCCTCACCCAGAGAGCCCCTCGGGGGCCAGAGTCAGCGCACACTCCGTGTGCAGATCCCCCCACTTTCCCTGCGCTCTGGCCCCAGGGCAGGCGCTGCTGTTACCCCCACGTGGTGGGCGAGGAAAGACTGGGGGAGGTGGGCGCGCCTGGGCCCCTCAGAGGCCCACGAGTGGTCCTCTCCCCAGGGGGAGTTAGGGCTCGCTCTGCCTTCACTTGGGACCCTCTAGTGCTTGGTGGTGCGACCAGGCAGGGCACACTCACGGTGCCCACCCATGTGGGTGTGTGCACGCAGCCACGGATGTGCACACTCAGCACTGCGTGCACACGCTCAGGCAAGCACACTCACCGTTGCCCGGATCCACCCTCCTGCCCGCCGCACCTGATGGGGCCAGCACACAGTAGGTACTTCGTGACGCTTCCTGATGGGCAAAGGCAGCTCGGCCTTCCGACGGCTAATCCCATCAGGAAACACTCCCAAGGCGGCACCAGGTGGGTTTGCTGCCACCTGCACCCCACCCGGCAGAGTGCTGGCAACAGCAGGTGCTCAGTGGGTAACCCAGACTCTCCTGCCAAGGCCGGTCCCCGGAGCTAAGCTGGCAGGGCCGGGACGGTACCTGCCCACTGCTCCTTTGCTCCTGCCTCCTGGACCCATGGACCCCTGGAGGCTCCAGGACCCGCAGCAATGAGCAACGCTGGGGCCTGGGAACCAGAGACCCTTTGTCTGCGGAAGGTGCTCAGGGCACCCATGGGTGGTGGAAACCCCAGCTGTCCGCCAGTCCCCGGGAAGAGGGGTGCAGGCAGGGCTTCTTCCTTGCAGCAGCCACCCCCAGCGGACCTGGACACTGCTTCGAGGGCTGGGCCTGGCGTCGGCCCTGCCTGGGCTCCGCCCGAGCCGTCCCCAAGTGGGCCACAGGAGAGAGCCCGGCCGCTCAGGGGACCGAGGGAGGCGGCCCAGCGACAGCCCCGCCGTTCAGCAGAGCCTGTCCTGCTCTCCCAGGCCTGCTGCCGCGCGCCCTCTGGTCCCCCCTCTGCAGACAGTGGTGCTTCATCACGGGGAGGAAAACTTTCCTGGGATCACAAGCTTAGGCCAGAGACCGCGTCGGGCACGACTCTCGGCCGGATTCAGGAACCCGGCAGAGGCGCGACCTCAGCACTGAGCCAGGGGCAGGCCCGGCCTCCGGGGCGCTGGGCACGCAGCAGGGCGGCCGCGGTGAGTTGCTGTGCCGCGCCTGGGTGGGAGAGCAGAGCCACCTGGTGTCAGGCGGTTCCAGAAGCCAGCAGGTCTTGAGCACGAGCTCGGGAAGTCTTCACGCAAGCCTAAGGGGCGGCACTGTTAGCACCCCATGGGAAGAAGCAACTGAGACTGGCCAAGGGGAGTCCTCTGTCCAAGGCCTCGCCACTGGGAAGCGGTGAGTAGGAGCCTGAGCCCCGGTGCTTGATCCCACAGCCCCAAACTCCCACCATCGCCACAGCAGGTGCTCACTTAAGGTCTGGAGGAACACTCTGGAAGTCGGCCCATTTTACAGCCAGGGAACCTGAAGCCCGAAGAAGGGAGCACGTTGGGTTAGCCCCGAATTGCTGCTGCTGGGACCAAGCCCCAGCCCACCACCCCCACTCCTGCTCACATTTGTTGCCTACCTGCCACGTGTCGCTCCAACTGCTTTCCAGGCATCACTGGATGTGAGTCTTGTCACAACCCTCAGAAGACTTATTTTAACCTCATGTTTTATTTGGGTAAACTGAGGCAGCACGGGGCAGTAGCTGACTCAAAGCTACGGTTAATCTCCAGGGAAGAAAAGACGAGCTTAGGCCGGTGCCGCCACCTTCCCACAAAGCCCAAACCGACCCAGAGGCCTCGGGTCCAGGCCGGGTTCCCGGGCCCAGCCCCCCAGCCCTGCCCCCGGCCAGGCAGGGCCCAGCAGGCGGCCGCAGCCAGGATGACAGGCCTGGGCAGCACCGCCCGGGGAGGTGGGCACGGAGCTGGGCCTGGCGACCGCGCGCCGTTAACCCCCTGCCTCTGCGGAGAGAAGTTTGTTCAACAAAATGCAGGCGAGCGAAGAAGGCGCCCTCCTCCGTGCCTGTCGTTGGAGGCGCATCCTGGAAGACGTGTGGATGAAAGGCGCCATAGAAAATGCAATCAATTATGAATCACCATTACTGAATTAATCACATGTATGATTAATATGGTAATAATAATTAATGGGCGCATGGGCCGGAGACCGGCGCTGAGGACTGGAAGGGAGGAGCCCCGTCTGCTCACCGCCTCGCCGCTGCCCGGGGGGGGTCAGCTTGGGGCCGTGCTGGCCCCGGGCTTGGTCTCTGCCCTGCCCCCTTGCCGTGGCCTGGGAGCAAACCCCAGGAATGCCTTGAGACCCAGATGCTCCTGGGCTAATCTTCTGGGGCTGAACACCTACTTAGAGCCACGCTGCCACTCTCAAGGTCAAGGGGACAAAGCAGAATCTTGGCGAGGCACAGCCAGGAGCAGAGTGACGGAGGCGACGGCGGGAATAGCTCTGGAGCTGACACTTGGCCCAGGGAGTGGGCTCTTTTTATCTGTCCACCCTTCTGTCCGTCTGGGTCAGGATTCACCTCCTCTCAGAAGCCCCCTGGGGCCGGGACCTCATTGTACCTCTCGCTGCGAAGCCAGTAGATCGTTTCACGTGTGACTTCATCATTTCCTATTCCTGGTCTGTCCCACGCCTATTTCCTCGTTGTAAAGGAGTCGGGCAACACAGGAAGAATATATCTATTTACATAATAAAGCATGTCATCCCTCACCCCCCACATCTCCCTTGTTCGTACTTGGTGTGTATCTCTAGTTTATATAATGTATTATATATATGAAAAAGGATAGACTATCCCTTTTGAAAAAATAGGTGGAATCACATTAAATGCATTGTTCTGCAGATGCCTTCTGCTAGCGGATTCCACATGCACAATTCAAATTAAAACTGTGCAGTGCGGCCAGAATCCCACCAATGAAGAGGGTGATTAGGCTGCTGGTGAGAGGGGAGCCAGCGATTATTTTTTGGGAGACTCATTAACACTTTCCTGCCCCCACTCTCAGCTCCTTTTCTTTGCTGGGAAAAGGTCATTTGTCATCAGGGACCTTAATGACATTTAAAAATGAACGTCTCCTGACCACCTGGTCCCTGCGTGGCTGGGGTCCTGTTTGTTTCCCATCTGGGAGAACAAGCACTTTATTTTTCACTTAAAAGGAGCATCGGCTCCCGGAGACCGCCAGGCCCGCAGTGGGCACGGGTCAGCAGGGGATGGCTCTCCCAGGTCAATCCCCTTGCCATGCAGGGACAAATTGAGGCCAAGGTAGGGGGGACGTAGATGTCCCCGGGGTGCATCAGTAGTTAGGGGCTGCAAAGTCCAGGGTCCCATCATTCTCAGGGTCTGGAACTGGGGAGCCAGGAGACAGGTGCCAGCAGGATCCCTGCAGGCGCCGCCGGTGTCCGCTTGTCGGGGTGGCAGGAGTCCCGGGGAGAGCGGGGCTGGAGGGGCTCTCGGCACAGTTTCCCGGAACACTAATACTGCCCCAGCAATAACGGGGGTGCACCTTGCCCCCCTCGTGTTTGAGGAACCACAATAAGAAGCTCCCTCCTCCATGAGTCGCTGGCTGTCCTGACAGCATGCAGCATGGCGATGATGGAGGAGCGGGGTGTCTCCCTGGAATTGATGACCCTGCCGGGCCATAGCCGGCTGAGGGCCAGCCCCGCCATCACTCACCTGCCTGGGAGGGGCCCTGCCTCGCCCTTCACTGCTGCCTGTGGGCTGAATGCTTAAAAGCCAGCCAGGCTCTGCTCTCCTCCAAGGGGCTCCCACCAGCTGCTGCTTTGCGGCTAGGACCGGTCACTGGGGCCAGCACATCTGCTTTCCTGGACACCTGGAGGAGCAGGGCTGGGGTCTGAGAGCACGTGCCAGCGGGAGGCGCTTGGCAGTCTTGCTTTGACCCCTCCAGGAGGGGAGACTCACCACTCAGACTCGCAGATGGGGAAACTGAGGCCCAGACACAGCCTGTGGACCCCACCCAGGCGGACCGTGGCGGCCCTGTGCCGCCGGGGCCCTGGAGCCCAGTCCGCCCAGCCAGAGACTCCCTTAACAGCACGACCTTGGGCAAGTCGCTGAACATTCTAAGCGTTTCTACAGCTCGGGCCTTCGCTGATGGAGTAAGTCGCCAGGCTGCTGGGGGACCAGTGGGCACTACACACAACCAGTTCTCATGGGGCGGCTAAGGCAGGTGTCAGTCAAATTTAACTCTCCGTCACACAGCAGATAACTGGATTCTCATCCCCTGCTGCTCCACCCTGAGTCCAGGTGACACTCGAAGCGCAGCCTCGGGAGCCGGAGCAGGGAAGGGTTAAGGTGGAGGTGGCAAAGGTGGGGCATGGGCTCCACCACACTTGCTCCTATTCCTGCCTCCTGTGACCTTGGCCGCCCCGCCCCCGCTGTCCTCAGGCTCTTTGTTCTTGATGCAGCCAAAGGACAGTGCTGCAGGGAGGACCCACCCTGCGGGAGACCGGGAGCACCACACGCCTCCCTGGAAGGAGGGCAGGCCATGCTCCCTAGCCCTGGGGGCCACCTGGCAGGGAACCTCCCTGTCTGAAGAGCCGGGGCTGCCCGCGCTGCCAGCTCCTGGCCTCTGCCCCGTCCTCCCACGCCCTCCTCCCAAGCCTGTTGGGGAGTGAGGCCCCACCTGCCCCCCACTCTGCACTCCCTCCGGAGCTGGCTTGGCTTCTCAGAAGCAGGGCCCATCAGGGAGGAGGCGGGATGTGTCAGCTGGTATGCAGGCTCTGGTGGTGCGCTCAGATGCTCCCCCTCCCCATCTCCCCAAATCCACCCACCCACCCACCCCTTTACCCACTGCTTGGGGCCTTCTGGGTGTCAGCATCCACAGAGGGAGACAGAGCAGCAGCCTCGGCCCTGGGCTGTGGGGGTGGGCGGGCTGACTCACTTGGCCCCTCCTCTGCGCCGAAGGGGCAGCCCCCACACCCATGGGCGCCCACCCTGTCAGGCCCCTGGGTCTGGGCAGAGGAAGCCGCAGCCCCAGGCACTTGACCCGAGCCGGCTGAGGATGCGCTCCGTGCGCCCGTGCTCGCTGGCCCCCAGGCCGGGAGGCAATGCCTAGGCTGCGACCCCCCAGAGCAGGCTTGCTCCGGCTGCTGCCTGCCGGGGCCACTCTGGCCGCGGGCCCGGCGGGACGCCCCAGCTGCGCCCCTCCCCGGCCAAGGCGAGTCCCCCGAGTCGCGCAGAATTTCCCTCCTGCACCTTTAAGAAGACCGCTGCTCCGTGGTGGGATGGTGTGTTAAAGCCACACAGAGGAAGTTACGCAGCCCGGATCAGACCGAGAGATAAAAGCCCCGATGGTGATCGTGAGTGATGGCAAGAGGATTTAGCCTCGGCATTAACTTGGAGCGGAGTGCAGGGGGGCAGTGAAGCGCCCCGCCATCTGGTCCGCGCAGCGCCGGGGGAATGCCCCGGCGTCCCGACGACGAGCAGCCGCGAAGCCCACCCGGGCCGGGGGCTGCCCGCTGCCGGAGCGCTGGTCCTCTCCGAGCCGCCCAGGGGGGCCAAAAAGTTTGCACTTGTTAGCGGCGACCTCACGCTCAGCCCCAGCAGGCGATGCGGGCGGAGCGGGAGGCCCCCTCCCCCGGCCCGCGTCTCCGGGACGGCTGCGGGCGGCCCCCCCGGCAGCCGGAGGGCTCCCCAGCCCCGATCTGACGGCCGCGGCGGCGGCGGCGGCCACAGCGGCAGCGGAGCGGCGCTGGGAAGGAGCTCCGGCCCGCAGCCCTCCGGCCCCGCGCCCACCCAGCGCCAGCCAGAGGGTGGCGGTCCTCCGCCTCCCGGGTCTCCGCTCCGGGAAGCTGCTCCGAGCCAGCCGGGTAAGGCGGGCAGGGAGAGCCCGGGAGGTGAGGGGGGGAGAGATGCTGCAGCTTCCCAGCCTGGTTTCATTTTCAAAGGGCTTGGTGACCATGCAGGCGTTCGCCAGGCTCGGAGGCACTTAAAGCCGCCCAGCCAAGGCCAGGGTGCAAAAGTTATTCGGTAGCTGCTGGTAGAGCGCTGGACCGAGCGAGCAGCAGCGGGAGAGGGGTGTGTGAGTGTGCATTTGTAGGAGCATCTTAAAGGAGTAGCTTGTCTTTCTGGCTGGCTTTTCCCCACCAGGGTCTTTTTCCATCGTACATGCGTGTGCTCCCGCGTTGGGCATGCATGGATGGATGTTGCAAGAATGCCTGGGTGTATTTGTGGCAAGGAAATTAACCCTTCTCTCCCGCCAGTCCTCCGCCCCAACTTCATCCCCACAATCTAGAGCCACCCTCCCTCCCCATCTCTCTTGAAAACGGGGTACGCTTGAGTAGCACAGAGAAACTCTGTGCATTCACTGCTGGAAACTTCTTTCTGTGCCTTGGAGGGGCAGGAAGTCGGATGGGGGAGGTGTGCGCAAGGACAGACTTGGGGATACAGTGGAGTCAGATCCTGAGACTGGGGGAGCAGAGGCAACGGTCGGCGGGAAGAGGACCGCTGGGCGCTGGTTGCCGGCTCCTCAGTAAGTTGCTCCTCTGGGGTGGGGGGCGGGGAGTGGAGCCCACCGGTCTCGGCTGCAAAAAAGAATGCAACTGATTCCGGGAGCTTCGCTCAGTGTCTTCTAATTAAAGGTGGTGATGCCAAATGAGGGGGCACCCTCGGTGCCGGCGGGGCCTTTATTAAAGGCTGCTTGTTAACGGCCCTCGAGGCTGGCACTCAACTTCGGAAAGACAAAAAGCGGCTGCTGCAGGGTTTCGGGGCACTCGGCGTGCAGCCCAGCCCGCTTGCAGCACACCCGGCACAGCGAGTCCGCGAGACCCGCGAGACCCTCCGCGGCCAAGCGGGGAACCGACTCCAAGCCAGCCCTCCCACGCGGGAGGACCGCTCCGACCCCACCCTCCCGGGCCCAGCTGCACAGCGAGGTCACCTTCTAGAGACCCGCTACCGAGTTCAACTTTTCAGGCTCCCGGACTGCGCGTAGAGGACTTGGGGGTGGGGGGGCGCCCCGAGCTGGAGAAGGTTCCGTTGTGGGCTGAAGGTAAGGAGGCCTGGGGAGCCCGATGCTAATTGAGCCAGCGGCAGCTTGGGGCAAGCAGGGACTCAGCCGAGATGGGGGAGAGGGTCGCAAGGTGACCCCCGCAGAGAGGGCTCCTTTTCCCCCCTGCCTCCTCAGCACAGTCTCCGCCAGCAGATTTCACACCCCTCTTCTGCCCCCACTGGGACGCGAGCCAGCGGTAACCCAGGTGGGCCGGGTCCTGGCTGAAGCCCCCAGGCCCTTCCAGGAGCCCCCAGAGGTCCCAGCGCCCACCCAGCCAAGTTCCCCACGAACGAGGACGCAGCCGGCCACTCCGGGAGGAGCTTGCGGGCACCAGAGGCGCTAATTCAGTAAGGCAGAGAAATCTGAGCTCAGAAATCCTGGTAAATCTAATTTTCAGGTTTTAATGCCCTGGCTATCAGCCCCCTCGGTTCCTGAGGACTCTTAAAAGAAAATAAAGCGCATTGATTCTATTTGTTTCTGGGAGCTGCAGTTCTTAATAATATCAGGTGAAGATTTATTTTCCAAGGAGAAAACGATCCACCGGGATACAACCTCTTACTCTGAAATTTCCCCTGCCAGCTTCTCACTCCCTGCTTTTCGCCTCCTTCTGAGGACGCTGGCGTCTCGCCCCCCTCCCTTTTTTTTTCCTTTTTGGCAAAAGCCAGCCGTGATATTGGAGCGCTGAACTCACAATTCCCCCTTCCATGCCAGGAACGCCCAATTGATTGACTCGTTGTAAACACATTTATTCCCCCCAGCAGATTTTGCCAGTTGCTGGCTCCCTCCCACCCCAGCCCCCATTTTCCAGGGAATGCTTGGTATTTAAGCCACAGAACTGCAGAGCAATAGATTGATAGATTTGCAAGTTGCACCCAGCATGCTTGCCCCAGCCTTCCAGCCTCCGGCCTCACTGCCTCCTCCCCTCGCCGGCCCTCGGCCAGCACCATTCAGACCTGGAGCAGCCGCTAGTCCTGCAGATGGAGGAAGCCGGGAGCTGAGCCCTCCCTGGGAGCCGCGGCCCAGCCCCGCGCCCGCCTGGTGTCCCCAGCAGCCAGGAGCTCCCTACCTTTTAGTGAACAGTTGGGAGTCCGAGGCTGGAAGAATTAATTAGGGACGTGCTGTTTCTGGGCAGCACGGAACCAGGGTAGAGGCATCCAAACCTTTGCCGGCCGCGCTATTTTATTTTTACTACATTTTCTCAGGTTGTAAAAATAGTCGCCAGGCGGGTTCTTTCTGAGAGTTTTCTAGCAAGGAGCATATTCAAGGCCAGGCACAGTCTATAACAGGTTTCTCTTTCAGCAGCCATAGGTGGGCCCGGGAAATGTGGTCCCCCTTGGCTCCTCATTCATCTCCATCAAGAGCCCTTCAGCCAGGGGGGGGGGGGACAGGGGCCACTGTCTTAATGCAGATTTATGGTTGCCCTGGTCAGCAGTCCTGGGCGCTGCAGGACGGGGGTTCGGCATAGGGGCTGCTTTGGGGAGCGAGGTGCTGGCAGCCTGCTGCTTTGGCCAGCGCCCCGCCTCCGCCTGTCGCCTTGGGCAGCAAGTCTGGTGGGCAAAGGGATTTCGTGGAAGCACAGTTAACTCCTGAGGGCCCTTCCCGTGCAAGGGCAGGACGGGACAGGGACTGAGGTAGCTGGTGCCTCAGTGGTTGGAGAATTCGCCGCAAGGACAATGGGCAGAAACAGCAGAATAAGGAGTAACAGGAGCTTCGCTGTGGCTCGCCGCGGCCGGCCGGTGGTTGGGCCAGGGTCCCGCCCTGGCTGCATTTGCTTTCCGGGCGAGTGTCTGGGAAGGCCCCCTCGAGTCCTGGTCCTCACCAGGTAATGTTCGTCTTCGTTCTGTCTGTCCGGGCTTTCAATTAATTGCCAGTAGTTAAGATAGTAGAGTCATCAACAGACTAGCGGCCAGCGACAGACGGACCTGTTGAGGGTGACCGGGCCTTCGGGCTCCCCAGAAGATCAGATGACGGGACCTTCGCTTGTGCTGAAGTTCTCCATGGCCCTAGTTTCCTAGAGCCAGAAACGAAAGTCCCCGAACCAGAGACTGGAGAGAGACTGATCGCGCCTGGTGCAGAGCAGCCGGCCGGCCCTGGGCTCTGCTCTGCCAGGGCGTCCAGTCCCCTTGGGTCCGACAGTCATGTCTCTGCCTTTAACGCCCTCACGCTGACCCATCGGTCACAGTGTCCCAAGGCGACCATCCCCTCTTGGCTCCTGGGGATGTTTTAGAAAGTCGCTGACCCAGCAGGCGCGCTGCTGCTGACCTAACACCCCAGAAACGAGACCCACACGCCTCGCCAAGTTAGGCCCGTCTGCAAACGTGCAACTGATTTTAATAAAAATAACCCAGTTTCCTTGGGAGAGTTTGCTAATGCAGCCTCATTTTTTTCATTTTTTTGCACATTTTGCCAGAGAGCTTTTGTTCTTGTACAGCTTTATGCCTCCCATTCTCTTTTTAATTTGCTGCAGGTGTGGCTGCTAATGGAGCTCACTCTCTCTTCCCTCTTACGATGAAAGACCAGCCAGACCCCAGTACCTGGGTGGGTTGAAAGCCGAAGTCTCGGAAACTTCTTAATAAGTCGCCAGTGGTGACCAGCCGAGACCAGCTGGCCCCATAGTGACCGTCCCGACCCGGGCAGAGCCGAAGCGGCCACCCCGCTTCACACCCCCGTAGGCAGCCACACAATTGTCCTGCTAGCCCAGGAAAAGGATCTCTTCTCGGCCTGAGATGCAGGTCCAGGCCCGCAGAGGGGACGTTTCTCCAGCTAACATGTGCACCACCTGACTTTATTTTGTCTTTACACGCAGGCCGGACGGCCGTCTCGCAGCGCCAGGGGCACGGCACACGTGAAGGGCCCTTTAACGACCTGGATTGATCGGAAGGACAAAAATTAAAAGCGACCTGATCCGGCCTCATGCCAGATCCCTGCGGATTTTCTCCCTATCCCATTTCCATCCACTGTCACAATCTGAGTCGGCCTGATTCGATCAGATCCACCTCTGGGACAGGTGGGATGCCAAGGTTAGGAGGACGCCACGTTATGGGCGACTTCTGGCTCTGCCCGTCAGCAGTCTGAGGAAGGCTGGCCGAGGCTTCCCCGTCGGCCGGAGGCATCAGCCGGCTCCTGGCCGCTGCGGCCCAGCCACGGGCGGGCCCTGGGGCGCCCGGCCACCGCCGTGCCCCGCCGTGGGCGTCCATGCTGAGGCTGCGTGTCCCGCCTGAGCCCGCCGCCGCTGCCTGTGCAGGCCCCCACGGGCCCCGGCCCCGTGGACCCCGCAGCCATGCTGCCCCTGCTGGTGCTCCTCCTGCGCTGCGTCCCGCTGGCCGCTGGGGACTATGACATCTGCAAATCCTGGGTGACCTCGGACGAGGGCCCCGCCTGGGAGTTCTACGCCTGCCAGCCCAAGGTGATGCGTCTGAAGGACTACGTCAAGGTGAAGGTTGAGCCCTCGGGCATCACGTGTGGAGACCCCCCGGAGAGGTTCTGCTCGCACGTAAGTCAGCCTGGTGCTGGTCCGGCTCTGTCTGCCAGGCCCGGCGCAGGCGGGCAGCCCGGGAGGCCAGGAGGCCAGGCCGACGTCCCTGCACCTTGGGTTGGGCCCGGGGCCAGGTCCCACCCTGGAAAGGCGCCAAGGCAAAGGCCACCAGGGGACTCTGGGGTCACGTGACCGTGCTGCACGGTGGGGGAGATTCCGGGCCACCTGGTCACTTCCTCCCGGGAAGACCGCAGCTCTGCAGCTTGGCAGAGACACCCGCTCGGGCCAGCTAGCCAGAACTGCGCCCTCTCCCTGCTCTGTCCCCGCTGGTTGCTCTGCGCTGCCCTCTCCTCCCCCAGCTGTCCAGACCGGGCTGCCAGGCCGGGCAGGCCACGCGCTGAGGTGGCCCTGGCGGGGAGGCAGGGGGCAGGTCTGGTCTTGACAGGAAGAGGGTCTGTGGGACACACAGCCGCGGTGCCCCTTCGACCCCACCCGTGTGCCCTGGCTCCGTCGGGGCGGGGCCCCGCAGGTTGTCGCTTGGGGCCCTCGCTGAGGCGGTGGGGTCGGAGCGCCGCGGGCACTTGAGGTCCAAGTGGCCGGCCACAGTGACCGTGGAGCCCCGCCCACTCAGCGGCCCGTTGGAGGGGAAGGCCCCGGCGCCGCCCCTCACTGGAAGTGGCCGTCTGCAGCACACACTCAGGGGCCGGCGCTGGGCAGGAGGGAGCTGGCCCCCCTGGGACAGGTCTGGCAGCCGGTGCCGGCCCCAGCGGGGGAGCTGCGGCTGCTCCCAGGAGGAGGGGTACCTGAGTCTGGCCGGCAGCTCCCCCACCAGCGGCCTGGAGGCCCCGGCACAGCAGGACTGGAGCTGACCTGGGGGGACTCAGTGGCCTCCTTGGGGCGCGTCCCTGGGGGCGCGTCTGGGTCTCAGGCTGCACTGAGTGGCTGCCCATCCCCAGGAGCCCTTCAGGAGGGCGGGTCCCCCAGAGGCGGCTCGTGGGCCGGGCCTGCGGGCGGTGGCAGGCCAGCAGCGCCAGGCGGGGAGAGGCCGCACAGGCCAGAGTCCTGGATTCAAGCCCTCAGGGGCCCTCAGGCTCCCGGCTCAGGGTGGGCGAGGGGCAAGGTCAGGGCGGGGCCCAGCTGTGTCCATACCCCAGCGGCTGCCCCCGCTCCAGGGACTCCCGCAGGCTCGAGGGCAAGCCCTGCCAGTCAGACCGTGGCGCCGCGCCCCTTCAGTAGTAACCTTGGCCTCGGCGTGGGGCCGCCGTGAGGCTCAGTCATGGCCATGGGGCCACTCTGGTCCAGGGCTTCGGGCCCACGATGACCCTCGGTGAGAGCGAGGCCCTCTCCTGGCTGGAGCTGACCTCCGGCCCGCCCACCCGCACGCAGGAAGCTGGTGGCCAGGCTGGTGCCCCCGCCCTGATGTGGGCTCCGCCTGAGCCCTGCACTTGCGAGGTGGGAGGAGCCTTTGTCCCCGCCCCTCTCTCCTGGGGAGACAGTGAGGGGGTGGGGGGGGACAGGGGGACAGGGGGAGGGACGGGGGGGGGCTGCCTCAGCCTCCACTGCGCTGGCCTGGGTCTCTGGGTCTCGCGCCTGCTGGGGAGTGTAAAGGCCACAGCCGCCTTTGATTGCAGATGTGCTGGTGAGGCCGGTGGGGGGGGCTTTGGGGGGGACGGCCTCTGCAGGGCTGACATCACATCCGGTGGGTTCGAGCCCCGCCCCCTCTTGCTGGTGCTGAGCGGAGGCAGGTGTGTGCCTCAGTGGCCTTGGGCTGCCCTGGAGGTGCTGCCTGCCGTGGGGTTGGCAGAGCTGGGCGCTCGTCCGGCGGAGGCGGTCCTGGAGCGGCCTGCACCTCCCGTGGGGCCCACACCCCTGCCCAGGCGTGTCCTCCCGGTGGGGCGTCCACACGGGGTGTCTGGCCGCCGTGCTGTGTCCTGCCCCGCCCCGGAGTCTCCGGGCCTCAGCCAGCAGTGTGGGGGCACGGCCCCCCAGTTAGGGGTGTCGTGGCAGCCTATCCCGTGGCCTCCACTTAGGGGTGTCAGCTGGCCCAGGGAGCACCCGTGGTAACCAGGGGCCCCACCCCCAGGCTGACACCCTAGTGGGTGCTACCCTGGGCATCGCCCCGTGCCCAGGCCGGCCTGCCCCACAGTGAAGCTGAGAGGAACGAAGCCCTGAGTGCCTCAAGGGTGCAAGAGGAGCCAGGAGTGGCTTTTCGGGGCTCAGGGCGCAGGCGCCCCTCCACCCAGGCTCTGTCCTTCCGCAAGGCCACCTGAGAACTGAATTGTAAATTCTAGCCCGGTGAGGAAGGGGAGGGGGAAGAGAGACCAAGATAAATGAATAAATAAAAGCCTTTGGGCTCTAAATGCGCAATGAGAATTAGCAGTGTGAGCTCTTGCTGAGGATTCTCAGGCAAGGGCAAGATTTCAATGAGGGGCTGAGGAAGAAGAGCACCCCAGCTTCCTGGGGCAGCCTGGTGAGGCCACAGACCAGGCAGGGAGAGGACGAGGCCCTCGGGGCCCCTCACCCCTCCAGGCCCTTGGGTGGGGTGTGGCTGGGCAAGGGCAACCCCGGAGGCTCTGAAAGGAGCGTGCCCGCAGCTGCCCGCACTACCTCGCGGAAGGGGAGGCCTCTCCTGTGCTGAGCCGGAGGTGGCCGTCGAGCCTCAGGAGCGAGGCGGTGACGGGGCAGGGAGCGGACGCCAGCCACAACTCGGGGTGGCGTTCACCCGGAGGAAAGTCCTTGGGCTCGCCTTGTCAGGAATGCAGAGTCCCAGGCCCGCGCTCGATCTGCTGACCAGAAGCTGCGTTTCGCACAAGAAACCTGGGTGCTGTGGCCACGCGGGGCTAGGTCTTGGGGT
This sequence comes from Galemys pyrenaicus, assembly GCA_019455555.1. Taxonomy (NCBI): domain Eukaryota; kingdom Metazoa; phylum Chordata; class Mammalia; order Eulipotyphla; family Talpidae; genus Galemys; species Galemys pyrenaicus. The sequence goes on along the minus strand of JAGFMF010011945.1, from coordinate 866,078 downwards.
GTGACACTGGTGAGGGGGCTTGTGGCCCTGCAGGGCGGGGCTTGCCTGGCGGGAGATGGGCAGGTGCAGAGCAGGACAGCGTGGGAGGGGCCGTGCTGGGGCCGAGGCCGGCGTGACAGCTGTGACCGGGAGGCCTGGTGGACGGTCCAGCGGGGTGACGCCCCAGCCAGAGCGCAGCCCAGCTTTGCCGCTGGCAAAGTGGTAGGGGAGCCGGAGCGAGTCTTCAGTTCGCCAAGCCTCAGTTTCCGCATCTGCAGTAAGGGCGGTTGTGGCGCCCGGCTCCCCCCAACTCCCTGGGCAGGGCACACCTCCCTGCAAACACTTGGGAGGGCCTGGCCGGGGGGCTGCTCTGCGGCTGAGCTCTGGCTCAGCTCCCGCTTCTTGATGTTCCCGCGTGGAAGCGGGAGGGCAGACGCTTACGTGAGACTGCAGCACGAAGGCCGTGCTGGACAGGACGCCAGCAGGAGGCCGGGCAGGGGCGTGGCTGGGCACTTCTTCCTGAGAACCTGCTCTACCTCTCTGTGCCTCGGTTTACCAGACACAGAGCAAGGGGCGCCGTTCCTCCCGCGAGGCCTGCTGGGCTGATCGGTGGACGGCGGTAGATCCTGGCCCCCTGCCCACCCCCACCACGACATTGGATGCATTGCCCGAGTCAAGGTCGCGGCTGCCTGCCTCCTGCTGCCTTTATGTCCACACCGAGCAGCACCAGGCTGCCGGCCCGTTGGCTCGGGCCCCCCATTAGCATCCTCGGCCCCCAGGCCCAGAGGAGAGCATGGGGAGCACCCCGGCCTCCCCTGTATACTGGCGGTTGACGTCCAGGTCTGACGTCTTGCCAGGCCCGTGTGATGCAAAGTGCGGTGACCCTCGCACAGTGAGGCGCGGGGGACGCGGCTGACCTGAAGGGCAAGCGAGCGCGAAGGTGGGGGCAGGCGCGCTGCGAGGGCTGCGGACAGGGCACGCCCGTCTCGCCCGCTGGCCCTGAGACCAGCTCCGCTGCCCCGGGCCGCCCCCGCGCGCCCTCCTTCCTTCCCATCAGGCGTCCACACGGGCCCGCACGACCTCAGCTCACTGTCCGGGGTCCAGGTGGGACGTGGCCTCCTCCGGGGAGCGCTCCAGACTGCCTAGCCCCGGTGGGCTGGGCTGCCCCCATCGGCCACACCCCGCCACTGTGCCCAGAGATGTGGCCTCGGGAGAAGAGCTCGGGCCCCAGGACCGGAGGGATGAGCGAGTAGCCCCTGCCTTGGGACTTCTGGCACCGACAACCTCGAGTAGCACCTCTGATGGACGGAGTGCTTGTCCGGGGCCGGCAGGCACGCGCTGCCAGGCTGGGGCGGGCGCAGTGGGACGAGCCCCACACAGAGGCAGGACGGACGGCCTGTGCTGACACGCAGGGAGGAGGCAGGCGGCTGGCGGAGGGGTCAAGCCTCCCTGCCCCACCTCATCCACCTCCTCTGGGGCGGGCGCTGCTGTGCCGTTGGGGGTGGACAGACCGAGGCGTCCCAGGCGGCGCCGGACGGCAGAGCAGGGTTCAGCCCTCTCCCGGGGCCGGGTCAGGCCAAGGGTGCGGGGGAGGGGCGGTGAGCAGGCCGCAGGGCCGTGGGCTTGGGGTAGAGCCGGCAGCTCACAGAAGCAGGTGCCGAGCCGTGGCCCTCACCAGGGAACGGGACTGGGCCCACAGCTCGGCACCCCCGCACGCCCGCACCCCAGCCCTGCGCCCAGCCAGGCCCACGTGGCTCACGAGGACGCGCTTTCCTGGAGGGGACCGGAGTGACCGGGAAAGTGGGAAACGGCAGAGATGCGGAAGCCGGTCCTGTTCGACTTCGGTTTGCAGGTTCTGATTTGTTTTTCAGCAGTAGCAGATTTGCTTAAATATACGAAAATGTGTTTCTAATTCCCCAAGCACACACCAACTGCTTGCAGGGCTGGGGGCGGCGTTAGCACAGCATGAGCCCTGGATGCCAGCCGTGCGCGTCTCGTCTCTGCTATAGGGGGTCGGGTCACCCCTGAACCTCAGTTTCCCCAGCTCTGCAATGGGCTTTGGCTAATTCACCCCAATTTCCTGGGCGATTGCCAGACGTGTCCTGGGAGTTTGGGGGACATCTAGGCTGGAACTCAGCCTTGGCCGTACACAGACAAACCGGGGAACCCCGGTGCAGGTAGTGGGGTTCTGAGGTGTATTGTGTTCTAGGTCTTTGTTTCAAGTTCAAATCAAGTATTATGATGTTCTCATCACGGAAACTCAGAACAAATGAAAACGGTGCTTAAAGGATAATGGCATGCCCGTCAGCTCTCTGGCTTCTGCGCCTAAGTTTTCTAAACATTTTTATTGTTTTTAAAGATTTATTTGTTTATGCACACAAGAACTGGGGTACAGGCCAGAGGTGTGGGGGGTGTGTGTGAGAGGATTCACCCGAGACAGAGTGGGGAGCAGAACAGGAGGAGCCACTGAAACACTGCTGAGGGGAGCAGCGGGGAGGCAGGAGAGGTCTGCTGCACCATGGGGGTCCCCTCCCTGGCCGGAACTCGCGCTGCAGCGGCTGCAGGTAGCTTCATACTGCTGTGACCTAACCCCTTGCGCCGTGATTTATGTGACATCAAATTTACCTTTTTAACCATCCCTAAGTGTCCGTTCAGTGGCATCTCGTCCATTCACACTTGTACAACTGTTACGGCACAAATTCCATCAGGAAACCAAGCAGAGTACGAGAGTAGGAGGGACGTTCTTTATCAACACGGACAGGCAGGGAGGCGATCCTTCTCCAAAGTCTGAGCCCTGAGCAACTAGGCAACTGGATATTTATTGCCTAAAACCGGGGTCCATCATCACTTTAAAGCCAGCTGGAGTGCAGCAGCAGGAGAATTCTACTAAGCAGGAGACCATCTGGATACGTGAGGGCAGCGGTGGCCTTGCAAGCACCCCAGTCGTTCTAGAACCTTCAGTTACAGGGAGGCTTTGTCTCCACAGAACTGTAGACACTTTCCACTTGACATCCAGCCTCTCTCTCTGGCCCCCAAACATTTTCCTCCCCCCAAAGCAGCCATGCCCCTCACCAACCCTCCCTCCTGCCCCGGCAGCCAGCAACCTCCTTTCTGTCCCTGTACTTTCTGGAAGTCCCATGTAAACGAGCCACCTGCTGTGTGACCTTTTGTGTCTGGCTTCGTTCCCCCAGCGCCATGTTTTCAAGGCTTGGGTCAACACTTCTTCCCTTTTATGGCTGAGTAATATTTCACCGTACGATCCGCCTCCCCGGCCGATGCGTTCATCAACAGCACACTGGCTGTTTCCAGCTTTTGCCTCCTAGGAATAATATTGTCGTGAAGATCCGTGCGTGCGTGTCTGCGGGGATGTATGTTTTGATCTCTCTCGGGCATATACCTCAGCGTGGAACTGCTGAGTCATATGGTAATTTTGTATTTAAGTTTTTGAGGAATGTCCAGACTGTTTTCCACAGCAGCTGCAATATTTTACATTCCCTCCATCGCTGTGCAGACTCCAGGCCTCCCAAGCTCCGCATCCTTGTCAGCACTTATTTCTGGGTTTGTTGTCCATTCTTCTGACCGACCCGGTGGACGTGAGGCTGCATCTCACTGCGGCCTCCGTGTCCGGTTCCCCAGGGGCTGGGGTGCTGGGCCACGGGGGCTTCTCGGTTGCTTGTGCATATTCTTTGGGGAAACGTGTCTTTTGCCCATTTTTAAAAATGGGGTTGTCTTTTTCTTACTGTTCATACGTGTGCTTTATATGCCCTGGATACTCCACCTTCAGCCGACACGCACTTGCAAACCGGCAACTATTTCCCTCTTTTCATCGTGTCCTCCAATGCTCAAGATTTTTCATTTTAGGGAAGCCAGATTTAATATTTTTTCCTTCTAGGGCTTGTGCTTTTGGTGTCATAGCTAAGAAACCACTGCTAAATCCAAGGTCCTGAATGTCTGTGTTTTCTTCTAAGATGTTTGTAATTTTAGCTCTTATATTTAGATCGCTGATCCATTTTGGGCGCCTCTCTGTATGTGGTGTAGGACAAGCGTCCAACTTCATTCTCCTGCGTGTGGTTATCCAGTTCTTCCAGCACCATCTGTTGAAGAGACTGTTCTTTTCCCCATTAAACGTTCTTGGCACCCTTGTTGAAACTCAATTGACCAGAGATGTGAGGGTTTATTCTGGGCGCTCAAATCTATCCCACCGAAGCCCTGAACGCGCGCTGTGCCGAGCTCATCAAACCCTCCCCGGCACCCCGCATGGCAGGGACCACCTGGCTCCTGTTGGCCCATTTCACAGATGAGGAAGCTGAGGCTCCGGTAATGCGAGGTGCGGTCCAGACTCTAGGGCGGACGCTGTTGTTCCGTGACTGCACCACGCGATGTGAAGGAAGGGAAAGCCCCCATGCCCCCTTCCCTCCTTTCCCCACTCCCTCTAGCCTCCCTTTCGCTGAGAGGTTAGCCTGGGTCCTCAGAGAGAGTGGCTGGGGAGGCGGTGCCACACCTCGGGGAGACACTGCTTGACCCCTGCGTGGGTGACTCAAACGTGTGCAGACCCCCAAGACCTGGCACAGCTCAGGCTGCCTCTCCAGGCCAGCAGGGCCCCACGGCCCCCACCCAGTTCCCCTGCAAGTGAGGCTCTCCCGTCTGTGTCTGCACCATGAAAGGGGGCAGAGGGGACTGCTCGGGGCCAGCATGTAGGGTCAGGGGTGAGGCTGGAAGGTGGGCAGAAGGTTATCGGTCACTGCCGTGTCAGCCATGAGCTTCCCAGCCCGGCAGGGGCGAGGCAGGGGGTGCTGGTCCAACCCAGCCCTCAGCTGGCGCTGCAGGAGGTGAGAGCCGGGGTGCACGCCGTCTGGCTCTCTGCCAGAGCTTCTGTCTCGTGGGGTTCGGCAGCTGTCTCCGAGGCGTCCCTGTGTGCCAGGCACCTGCAGAACACATCATGCACGTGTGCTCTCTGCAGCAGGGAGCAGGCAGGTCACAGCTCGGGCTCAGAGAGGTAGAGGGCCTGCCCCCAGGACGCACAGCCAGTGAGGGGTCAGGACCTGTCTCCGGGTGGCCGCTGCCCCTCAGCCTCGTTCTGCCGCACAAACTGTGGGCGGCTGTCCTGAGGCTGCACGGGACCTGCATCTCCAGTCCCCTCGCCTCCCGGGTCTGGTCCTGAGCAGGGACTCACACGACGGTGCCCGCGGGTCGCTGCCCGCCTAGGTGTGCCCCTCGAGAGAGGGAACGGCCCCGTGGCCCCAGCAGTTTGCCTTGGTGCTTGGGGCTGTTTGGAGTCCCGTCCCAGCTCCCTCCGCTGCCCATGTCCTTTGTCACTCCCTCCAAGCACCAGCCAGGGAAAGGAAGGGGAAGGAAGGCGAGCAGGGCACCCTCGGCTGCAGTCTGTTCTTGGGCCAGAGGTGACCAGGAGGCTGGAGAGCGGGTCACCCTCAGAGCCCCACCTGCCGCGGGTCACCCCCTCTGCCACCAGCCAGTGGAAAGCGGACAGTGCCGTTGGTCCTGCGGGTCCTTGCCGGGTCCCCATCCCCTGGGGAATCAGGAGCTGGCCAAAGGCAGGTGACAGCAGAGGGGAAGCCAGCTGGCTGAAGCACGCGCCGTCACTGCCCCCGTTCCCTGCCCGAGCCCCAGCCCACAGCTGCGGGGCTGGCACAAGCTGCGCTGGCTCCTGGGGCCACCGTGCTGGCTGCAGAAGCTGGCGGCTCCCTTGGGAGGTAGATTTTCGCCCGCGCCACGCGGGGCTGTGCGTTCACCGCCATCAGCTTCTGCTCGCTGCGACTTCCGAGCTTAGAGAGGGAGGGGCGCCTGAGAGGAAGCAGGGACCCCCGCAGCGCCCAAAGACGGCGAGCCAGCCCACCCCTCAGCAGCAGGACCCCAGGGCAGGGCTCCTGCGCTTGGGCTTGCGCCCCTTCAGAGCCCTGGCACTTCCACACGTGCGCGCCCACAGGTGCACGCACTCGGGGCTTCCCGGACACCCCAAGTTCACCGGGGCGCCTACGTTTCCTGTGTTCCTCATGTCTCTTCCTGTGCCCAGCTGAGCCTATTGTCTGAGGATTTTCTTGATTCCATCATCCCTCCTTCCCAGAGCAGCAGCAGCTAGCACTTACTGAGTGCCTACTGTATACCGGAAACTTGTCCTAAGCCAGCCCCACGAAGCTCTCAGGGCATGCCCAGCAGGCCCCGCACTTGCACCCATTTGAACATGAGGTGCAGAGAGGTGCAGCCGCCAGCCCCAGTCGCCTGGCTTCTAAGTGGGGAGGCAACACTTTCGCCGGCCGCCTACCCCTGTGCTGCTGGCTGCTCCTGCAGGCACCCTGAGGCCATCGAGTCCAGGACTGCGCGTGCTTACACGTGTGTGCAGGTGTGCGTGTGTGTTTGGCAAGTGTATATGTGAGCGTAGGTGTTTGGTATGTGTGTGCCTGTGTGTGCTGTGTGTTTGTGTGTGTGCTGCGTTTGTGCATGTGTGTGTTTGGTATGCGAACATGTGTGTACACCTGTGTACTCTGCATTTGTGGATGTGTGTTTGGTCTCTATGTGTGTTTACATGTATTGCACACATGCGTTTGTGCATGTGTGCTTGGCATATTGCTTGTGTTCGGTGTGTTGTGTGCACGCATGTTTATGTGTGTGATGTGTGCATTTGTGCATATGTATTTAACTGTGTGTGTGCATGGGTGAGCTTTGCATGTTGCTGCATGCATCTCTGTGTGTGCTTGGCATGTGTGTTTGGAGTGTTGTGTGTGCACACGTGCATTTATGTGTGCAGTATGTGTGTATTTGCATGTGTATCTGGCACAAATGACTTGGCATGTTTGTGCATGTGTTTACACATCACATGTGTGCATGTGTGTTTGGCTGTGTGCTTGGTTGTTGTGTTGCAGTGTGCTTGTGTTTGTGCACGTGTTTGGCTGTGTGCATTGTGTTGGCGTGTACATGTGCACGCATGTGCTTGTCCGCTGTGCTGTCAAGGGCACCCTGCTTCCCGCACACCCTGCCAGCCAGAGGAAGGGAGTGGGGGCAGCGCCCTTTGCCAGGGGACGAGCCGCTAATCCACTTACTTGATAATTTGCTTATTTCACGTCTGCTTGGCCATGTGCGGGCCCCACACGCCGACTCTGGACAAGACAGGCGGCTTTGCCTGAAAGAACCTGATCTGTGTTTCTAGGGAAGGAGTAGGGAAAAAATGCACCCAACAGTGGCCAATAATGGGCCTAAAAATAGAGGCTGGGGGTGGCGCCTGCCTCCGTTGGGCCCACGCGGATGGAGGACTCCAGGCCCGTCTGCCTGGCACTGGGTGCCCTGCCCCCCCACTGGGTTCCCAGGGTTCTGGCTGCCTCTCAGCCTGGGGGAGAAGCATGGAAAGAGCCAGGCTAGGAGAGCAGGGCTGAGGGTCAGGGGCACCCCAAGACTCAGAATGGCCCCACCACAGGCTCCTCCAGCAGTGGCCTCCGCCCCGCTGCACCGGGGTCTCCTGGCAGCCTGAGCACCCCGAGGCCTGGTGTGGGTGCCCGTGAGGACCACCGAAAGGAGAGTCCTCGAAGTGGGACGGGGGCAGACTATGTGGCTGTCTCCTCTACCAGCCCCACATTTCCCACCGCTTCTTAAAGGTCACAAACGTGCCGAGGAGCAGAGGAGGTTGGGCGGGAGCTGGGTCGCAGCCCCCAGCATCCCGCCCCCCGCGGCTCCCAGGCTGTGGGCTCTGAGGCAGCTCTAAGGCAGCTCCGCCAGCTCTGGTCTGGGGTGCACAAAGCTCCACAGGAGCCCAGGACACAGCCAAGTCTGGGCCCCGCCCCCGCCCGCGCCAGCACCGGCCCCTCCCAGCCTCCGCGCCTGTGCTGTTCACAGGCCAGAGCAGGAGCCCGGTGCTCAAGCCCCTTCTGCGCCTGAGCTGCAGGCTCCGTCCTGCTGCGGGTCCCTGGGACCGAGCTGCCGACTCCCCTGGCCCTTTGTTCCAAGCTCTGACCGCTCTTCCTGGAAGGAGGCCGGCCGGCGAGTCAGGGCCTTCCCTGCAGCTGCTAAATGTCAGGCTGCCCGCTCTGGCCTCTCCTTCGGCCTCACTCCCGGGCCCCCGGCTCCTGGCCAGCCACGGCCATTAACCCATCCGGCCCCGCAGCTTTGCACATCTGGTCTGCCCGCGCCCCCTCCCTGGGCCCTCTGCCTGGGGCGCCGGCTCCCAGCCTGTGGCTCTCCCTCCGCCTGTCCGCATCCAGCCTGCCGTCCTTCTGGGCCTGCTCTTCTGAAGCCCCGCCTCCCCCAGGAAGCCTGCCTGGCCTTCCCCAGGAGTCTGCCTTCCCAGCAGCTCCCCTGCAGGCCTGTCACATGTGCCACTCGTGGTCTCGACTTCTCCGCGGCCTCAGCAGAGTGGCCACGCTCCCGTAGGGCTCGGGGGCTTGGGTGACGAGTGGGAGCTGGAGCCAGAGCCGGCCTCAGGCCTCGCGCCCTCCTCTACCAGCAGGTGATGGTGACGGCAGAGCCGAGGTCGTGCTCAGGTGCCCTTCTCGGACCCGCTGTACCGGGCTCCGGACCTGGTGGCCTGTGAGTCCCTTCGAGGGTTTTGGTTGGCTTGTTTCATTTTTTCAGTCTGGAGCGGAAGCTCTGGGGCACCCCACTCTGGCCCGGGGGTGGGGAGAGCAGGAGTTTTTCGTGCCCCGCCGCCTTGCCGGGGCGGTGATGGGCGGCCGGACTGATGACCACATAGCAGAAACTTCCAGAAACAGGAGATATGTGAACTAACAGATGAGGGAAACCTGACCACCCCACCCAGAGTTTCCTCTGCAGAGTGCTGCACCTGCCCAGGTGTGCCAGGTGTGCCCAGGTGTGCCAGGTGGGGGCAGACCCAGGGTCTTCATGCTCTTTCCTCAAACTCCAGCCAGAAGAAGGCCTGGGAGGTCTCAGCCTGTGCTGCTTGGCACGGGCAACCCTCTGATGCCACGTCCATTCCAGAGACCGCTTGTGGGAGCGGAGACCCAGAGAGGGGGCCCACTGAGGGGGCTATCAGTGCTAGGAGAGACCTGTGCGCCCCGGGCTCCAGCCCTGCCTTCCCGGGGCACAGGGCAGCGGCCCCATAGCTGTCAGGAGAGGTCAATACGGAAGCTGTGGCCAGTGCTCGGGGTGGGGGGGCGGCGGCAGGGGTGTCTTGTGGGAGGGGGCAACGCGAGCAGACCCCCCAGAGCGCTGGAGGCAGGGAGTCGTGTCCAAACCAAGAAGCAAAAACGGCTTCAACGGCACGGGCGGATGAACCGGAAGAACTCTGTGTGCGTGCGAGGCGAGGGTACCTGTGGCGCAGACACAGCTCGCTGCCCAAAGCCGCCCAAACGGAGAAAGGCCGGTGCTGGGGCGGGGCAGGCGGGCCTCGAGCCCGCGTCTTGAGCTTTCTCAACAAAGTGCTGTTGAGCCCTTTGCCGAGCCAGCCCCTGCCTCAGTTTCTCCATTTTGGAAATCCGATCGGGACTTGGCCTCCTCTGGGCCGGCGTGCATGGAGAAAACTGAGCTGCAGTGAGGCCCTGGTGGTGACGTCCGTGCCGTGCCGGTCGGGGAGCCCGGGCGGCGAGGGGCGTGAGACAGGGGCAGAGCCAGAACCCCTTTTATCCAAAGGGGGTGCTGGGGATCAGCAAGGGCGTTTTCTAAAGGGCCACAGGTGGCGGGTGGGAAAGAGCTGGGGCCGAGGGGTAGGTGGTGGAGGGGGACAGGGGTGTTGGGGCAAGGTGAGGGGAGAAGGCGGTGGGGGTCCAGCTTCTGCTCGGCCCTCCCCTTACAGCTGGCGCCCCCACCCAGGACCATTGTTCTGCTCCACGCCCTGCCTCCTCGCCGCCAGCATTTAAATCCTCCCAGCCACTTTTTTTCCTCCGTGATAAAATATTCATGTCAGCAGAGCACAGGCTGGGAGGGCCGCAGCTCCTTGCGCTTCGCTCAGGCTTTTAGAGAACGGGCGCTTTCCTCCTCTCTAAGCATTTCTGAGTCCTGAATCAATAATGCACTTTGCTGCTTCTCTGGATTCGTCCTCCCCCTGCCCCTGCCCCGCCCCACCCCGCTCCTCTCCCCTGCCTCCTCTCCTCCCGCTTCACTTTTATTTACTTTTTAGAAAAGTATTAACTGAGCGTGTGGAGGCTTCTGGTGGAGAGCCGCCCCGAGAGGGGGTGGGTCGGTAGGGAGCAGAGGGGGTGGGTCGGTAGGGAGCAGCCCGCAGTTGCCGGGCGGTGGGGGTGAACAGGTGGAGTCTGTGCTCAGGGGAGGATGGAGGAGGAGGAGTGGGAGGAGTAAGAAGGAGAAGGAGGAGGGAGGAAGGAGAGAAATAAGGAGGAAGGAGGTGAGGAAGGAGGAAGGAGGACAGTGCAAGAGGAGGGAGGGGGAGGAGGGAGGAGGAAAGAGAAAAGGAGGAGAGGGAGGAGAAACGAGGGAGAAGATGGAGGAGGGTGGAGGAGGAGTGAAGGGGAGGAAGGAGAAAGGGGAGAGGCTGGAAAAGAAACAGTTGCCTGGCCTGGGGGAGAAGGAAGCTTTGGCTAACCAGCCTCTCTCCACCCTTCTAATCAATTAGAGGATGTTTACAGCCAAGGGGAACACAACAACAAACAAAGGAAGGGGCCTGGAGCAAAGAAAACTAGGTGGCCAGGCTGTGGGTGGCCGGGCTGTGCACTCTGGGCTGTCGTGGTGAGCCCGTCTGCAGGTATGCCAGCGAGCAGAGCCCTCCCTGCCTGAGTCGCCGCTGTGTCCAGCATTCAGGGGTGCCAGAGGAGGCCTGGGGCGCAGCAGGTGCCGCTGGGGTGGGTCACTGAGTCAGCACAGGCTCCCCAGCCAGGATAGAATTTCACGCCCCAAACTTTCTTGTTCTTGGAAATCTGGCTGGGGGAGAACCCACATATGCCCCGGGCACAGCAGAGCGATGCACTTTTAAGTATAAAAATACCAGTTCCTGGAGAAACGAACCCCCTCGTGACCAGATGCTTGCCAGGGCTGCACCCCGAGCCAGCCCCCACCTCCCTGGCAGCGTCGCGGGGCGGGGGCTTGCTGCCGAGCTCGGAGCCACCGGGACAGAGGCCAGGGAAGCGGCCGGCCTGCAGGTCTGGGCGTCTCAGCAGGCACAGGGGCCCTGGGTCCTGCTGAAGGTCCCAGCCAGCTGGAGGTGCTCCCGTGTCCCCACCGTGCGCTGGAGGGGGCGGGCACAGTCCTGCGTGCCCGTCCTGGGAGTCGCAGCCACGGAAGTTTCTTGAAGGCGGTACATTGTGAGTGGGTGGAAACAAAAGACCCCCTAGTCCTCCCAGACAACTGGGGGGCGGGAGCAGAGTGGGGAGCCGCTTGGCGCTGAGAACAGACTGGCGTGGCCATCAGTTAGGGCCGGAGGCCCCTGGGCGCCATGCCCGGGAGACGCCCACCATGGCCGGGGCGGGGGCCGGGGCAGGGGCCGGGCCTGGGGTGGCTTCCGGAGACCCGGCGGCCAGCTCCTGGCGTCCCTGCCTGTGGCCCCAAAGGGCGCAGGCCAGAGGCCAGTCGCTGCCCCCGCGGCTGCCGCCGAATGCACGCTCGGTTCCGCTGACTCATGAGCCGGTGACCTTGCTGCTGCCCAGGCCCGCTGGGGAGAAGCCCCGCTGGGGAGAGGACAGGGGCCCGCCGTGGGGAGGAGTGAGAGGCGGCGAGAGCGAGAGGGACAGGGATCAATGAAACCAGAGGGGGAGCGAGGGAGAGGGCAGGAGACCGTCAGGGCCGCCAGAATTAGACTTGGCTCCCAGCAGAAGCTCTGTTTCCGCTTTGTTAATAATTTATCTCTGCTGCAACTTTTCTTACCAATAAATAGGAAATTATTTGTTAGGGAGAATTCCCCCAGCACCCCAGCTTCTCCCTGGAGGGGGAGGTGGGGATGTGTCTGAGCCCCGCCCCAAGTGGACTGGGCAGACGAGGAGCCGGAGCTCAGGGTGGTCCAGCCAGCCGCTGCAGACTGGGGACACGAGGCAGCAGCCGAGAGGCCCTGCCCGCACGAGGGCCCAGGGCCGGCCGGACCGGCCCAGCGACCCGCTCAGGGCGTTCCTGACAGGCGCCTGCCCGGGGAGGCCCAGAAGTGCCAGGCACCGTCCGTGGAGGGGTTCCCCGGCTACCTTTCGGCCTCCTCCTCCCGCCCTCCCCAGTCCCTTTCTGTAAGGGGGCTTGGTGCTGCCCCCCTGACCCCGCCACACCCCGGAACCCCCGAGGCTGTGCCCACGTCCCCCGGCTCTCCTCCAGCCCCGGCCTCCCACCGGCAGATGCCTCCCGCCCCAGCCAAGGCTGAGCCGGGTTCAGCTGGCAACTCGGCTCGCAGGTTCGGGGAAATCTGTCAGCTGCTGAACCACTCCCGGCGCCCACTCGCCTGGGCTGGGGCCACGCCGCCTGCCTCCCGCCTCGGGCCTGCAGGGGTGGCCGGCGGGGGCGGTGTGGCCTTGCAGCGGGGTGAAGGGGCAGCCCGGCTCCCGCTCCCGCCCCGCCTCGGCCAGCCACCAGCCGTGACCCGAGAAGCCACAGGTCCCTCCTCTCCCGCGGGCGCAGAGCGAAGGGCCGAGTCCTGCAGGTGGCTGGAGCACCGCTGGGCCGACACCCGCCCCTCGACCCTGCACCTGGCCCTTGCTGGTGGCGGGGGTCGTGCCTCCTGCAGGCGGCCGCGGGGGCGGCGCGAGTCGGGCTGCGCGGTGCTGGCCACGTGGCCACGCCCCTCCCGTCAGTGCTGCCCCCTCCCCGCCAGGCGCTTGAGCTCTGAGGGGGGCTCCTGAGCTCTGAGGGGGCTGGGACGGCGCAGGGCAGGGCAGGCGAGCTCCTCCGGTGGAGACACTGAGCGGAGGGAGGAGCGGGTACTGAGCGGCTGGGCGCCCCCTCGGCCGGCCCCACACCCCAAGTCCTGACACCGCCACGCTGTGCCCACAGGGGCTCGCGTGAGGTCAGTCCTCGTGTCCAGGCCCATGCCGCTTCCGGAGGCCGCTCGTGCTTCTGGTGACAGCCCCGCCCCGGTCCCGCCCCGCCGGCACTGCCCAGCCGCTCAGTCATGTTCTCTGCCCGGAGCTTGTCTGCAGCGTCTGCAGCCTGGCCTCTGACTCCCACTGCCCCTTTGCACAGAAAATAACATGAAAGCAGAAGCATTTAAAAGACCGTGGCAAGGCTTGAAAAGCGTGGTAGGAAATGTTTTCTCCACAGAATCGTTCACGCCAAGCGGCTCCCACTTGGCGTCTGCGGGGATTTGCTCTCACCCTGTTCGCCTCCCCGTGGGCTGGCTGCCAGCCCCCCGCCCCGCGCCCGCCAAGCCGCCCCTGCAGGGGCCGCCTGTGTGCGTCTGTGGCTACAGGAGAGGCATGGGGGGGGGGCGGTTCCCCAGCTTTCCGTGGTCGGGTCCCCAAGAGTCAGGGGCAAGTAACGAGGGGCAGACCAGCACCTGTGGACATGGGGTGACTGTAGCCTCTGCCTCCCCAGGGTGCTGGGGGGACCCGCGAGGACGGGATGTGACTGCCCAGCCTGGCGCGGCACCTTTATGCCCCCAGTGAATGTCGGGGTCCCCGCGCCCCTGCACAGCAGCGACCCCGAGGGCTCTGGGCTGAGTGCAGGGGCTGCACTTTGCCACCAGGGAGTCGTGGGGTGCGGGGCAGCCACTCCATGGGGAGTCCTACAGTTGGGGACACCTTCTGGGCGTTTCACACACATCATCTCACAGGGCACTGACTGAGAGTGAAAGCTGGGGAGCAAAGCAACTTTCTCGCGGCCTCACATCCTGGAAGAACAGAGCCCAGGTCCCAGGCTCTGGACCGGGCCTCCCAGCAGGGGCCGGGCCGGCCGCACAGCCCTGAGCTAGCCGGCAGTTCAGGCGCTCTGTGCTCTGCTGTGCTCTCCGGGGAAAGTCCCGAGGCTTTTCATCAAGGGTATAGTTGGGGCAAAGAGGCATCTCCTGTTTTTGATGACATCAGAGGTGGAATTTGGGGTCACCCGAACACGAGATGTGCCTCCAAAGTCCCACTGTTTCTCCCTGGCTCTGGGCCACTGCTTTGGACTGTTTGTGTCATTATTAGTTAATCTGAGCTCAGAAGCGTGCAGAGCGAGGGCTGGCAGGCGGCCTGTCAGCTGTCAGGTGCAGCCGGGCGGGGGCTGGGGGCTGGGGGTGAACCGGCTCCTCATCTCAGGCCCATCCCTTGGAATGCACCCCCCACTCCCCCCCTCCCCCCCCCCCCGGGGCAGAACAGACTGAGCGTGAGAGAGGAGCAAATGGTGTTTGGGAACGGTGGATTCAGCGCGGATGCCCAGCCTGAGCCCCGAGGTGACTGGACGTCTGAGCTCTTGGACCGTGGACTGGAGGTGGGGGAGGAAGAGAACTAGGAGGGAGCGACTGAGGGGGCTGGAGGGAGGAGAGTGCTGGCTTGGGGTTTATTTATTGTGCTCACTGTCGACTAAGCCGCTCTGCAGCCGGCACGGGCACAGTAAATACACAGGCTTATTCATTAGTTTCTGACCATCTGCTTCCCAGGCCCGGCCGGTGGGCCAGCGGGTCTGCAGGTTAGGGCGGCGTGGCCTTGGCAGCCCCTGTCCTCTGGCAGAACCAGCCGAGTCAGTCTTCCCGATGACAGACAGGCAGGTGCCCCTGGGGGCTGCAAGAGACGGCCAGGCCAGCGGGGGACCCCCAGGAAGTCAGGCAGGGCGAGGGGAGGGGAGGAGATGCTGGGGGACTAGGATGGATGAGGGAAAAGGTGAGGGATGAGTTACTCACAGCAGCTGGGGAGTTAATAAGGATATAGTTCTCAACAGGAGATACGCTCATTAATCTATCATTATATTAATAACTGATGAATATGATGACAGTCATAACTAAAGTTCCATTAACAGTTACTGAGGTCCAGATCCTAAACGGAGGCTTCTCTACTCTACCAGATATGTAACAACCCCATGACAGATGACAAGGGAACTGGAGTCAAGGATTGCGTCATGCAAGGAGGCCTTCCTGGAGGAGGTGCAGGAGGCCGGCTCTAAGTTGAGAGGAGGGGAAGGAGCATAAGCTCAGAGGGGAGAGAGGACCAGGCAGCCAGGGGAAAGTCATGGCCTCCGGTCCTGAACTGATCGGCGCTCTGTAGGCGGACAAGGAAGCATGCGTGCCATCACCTGGTGTCAGGTGCTGCGAGACTGGGTTCAAGAGGGTGGCCCCAGAGAGCTTCTGGGGAAAGTATCGATCATCAATAACTCACAATTCATTCCTGGCCCTCTGAACTGAGGCAAGGATCAGCTGCTAGGGTCTGCATGGCTTAGACAACAGAAACTTATTTCCTCAGGTTCCAGGTCAAGGTTTGTTTGATCTTTGCAGGCTGAGCCAGGCTGGCTTCTTCTGAGGCCGCTCTCCTTGGTCACCCTTTGCCACCTCTTCACATGGTCCTCTTCTTGTGAGGACACCAGTCAGATTGAATTCGAGATCATTTTAACTTAGTCACCTTCTAGAGCCTCCATCTCCAAATATAGCACATTTTGAGATGCTGGAGCCAGAGCTTCAACGTCTGACGCTTGAGGAGCTATAATTTAGCCCTTAACAGGGCACCAGGAGCAATAGAGGGGGCACAGGGGAGGTGGGAAGAGGGTGATCGCTTTGGGGAGGGCTGGGAGGGCACACCCCCATGCAAACCACACCCTCTGCCTCCGCGGTGCGTGTGACCTGGGCACCTGCCCACCCCTCCCCCACCATGTTCTGCCCCCAGTTCCAAGTGCCCTTTCCTGCAGGGTGTCTGGAGAGGGGCCTCCATCACCAAGACCTCCCCCTGCAGACCGTTAAGTCCTCTCCAGGACCCCTCAGCGCTTTCCCTTTCAGAGGCACAAGGGTCGCCCAGCTGGGGTGACAGGAGGCTAGGACCCCTGCGGCCTGAACCGCAGGGGACCCTCTTTCTGCCATGCTGCATGTGAACACAGCAGGTTTCTGCATGCCCCGAGGTTGTCCAGGACAGAAACGCCACCCCCTCTCTGAGAGGGCGGGGCAGCTCTGCCTCGCCTGGCCTCGATACCCCCGTCCAGTGAGGGGCTGGACTGGATGGTATGCTCCTTCCCTGGGTTTGTGGCCCGAGAGCCAGCTGGGCTGGGCCAGGTGGGGTGGCCCGCGGCACCACGGGGAGACGAGGACAGAGCTATTTTGGGCAAGGATTGCTCTTTGGAAGCTGCCCCCACAAGCTCCAGGGCCAGCCTGCCCACCGAGGCCGCCTGGGGACTGTCTTCCAGGGCAGGGCATCAGCGCCGAAGGCCCGTGCCTGCAGTGGCCGTGGGGGTGGAGTGCGGCCGGGGGCAGCTCGACCCTGGGGAGTGCCCTCTCCCTGCGGGGGTGGGACGGCTCATTTCAGAGAGACTTGAGCTCACATCCAGCTGTTCTGGCTGCGTGAACCAGAGACCTGAAAGATCCATCACAAGCACTGAGTGGTCTGGGCGCGGTGTGCTTCTAGGGACAGGTGGTTTGTTTTCTGGTTTTCGTTTCTTGTGTTTTAATTAGCAGACTTTCCTCTTCAGGGCGGTTTTGGGTTTGCGGAGCAGTGAGCAGTGAGCAGGCCGAGTGGGGAGTCCCTACCGACGGCGCCTTTCCCGCACGGGGCTGGGCTCCCGCTGCGAGCACCTGCCCGGTAGTGGCAGGTCTGTCCCAGCGTCGTAGCTTGTTCTTAGCTCCAGTCCACAGGGACGTCAGGGCTGGCTCCTGAGGTGTGCCCTCCCCTGGGGTCCACGCCGCCTGAACCCGCACCCCACCCCTGCTCGGCCTCACAGCCTCCAAGCGGGCAGCCACTCCGTCAGTGAGGCCTCCAGGCCCCTAGGGGGCGCGCACACCGGGGCCCGGACTCGCGGAGTGGCTTGAGCTGCCCTGGAGGGGAGCCGCCTGCCCCGCCTCCCCCCCCCAAAGGTGCGGGGGGGAGGGGGAGTGGGAGGAATCGGCAGGGGGCAGTGTGCCCCAGTTCCTGGGTGTCAATCCTGGGCCTGCTGGCCAGGCCCCAAGCTCCAGGGCCGACTTGCAGAGACGCGCCCCCTTTCTCGCAAGAGCGTCCCCGGCATCCCTCCAGCGTGCCCGGGGTGGGGCGGACGCAGGTGTTGGAGGTGTCGCCGTGACCGCTGCACTGGAAGGGGGGGACTCCCAGATGTCCCTAGTGAGGCCTTAGGTGAGGACCGCCACCCTTGCAAGCCCCGGATCTGGACATAGTCCCGAGAAACGCGGTGGTGCGGACCGTGCGGGTGAGCGCGGCGCGGGGCGGGTGGGGGCGCGCGGGGGCGGGCTTGGCAGGGGCGGGGGGTGTCCGCAGAACTGGCCGGGACAGACACGCCACCCCTGCCTCGCTAAACTGCTCCAGGGGTCTGGACGGCGTCTCAGCGGGGACATCGCGAGCCAAGACGCGAGGCGGCGGTTTCAGGCCTAGTGGAAGGGCACGTGGGGGGGTGGGGACTGGCACCTGCAAAGGCTCAGAGGCCGGCCAAAGGGGCGTGGACGACCGGGCTCAAGACCCTGGACACTGGGTGCGGAGCCACTGTGTTAAAGACTTGGGGCTCTGTCCTCCGCCGACGGGGCGCCCGGGGACCCTGGGGGGGTGACAGCTGCCCTTGAGTGCGAGCCTTAGGGGGAGCAGGTGCGCGTTTTCTGGGCAGCGCAGAGCTGAATGGCCTCATGCGCTTTGGAGACGTGGGGGCCGTCGCCTTCGCCAGACCCCCGGGCGCCGGGCATGGCGCTCGGGCTCGGAGCCTCGGTTCCGCACCCACCTGGCCTGCCTTCCCTCCTCAGGAGAACCCCTACCTGTGCAGCAACGAGTGTGACGCCTCCAACCCCGACCTGGCGCACCCGCCCAGACTCATGTTCGACAAGGAGGACGAGGGGCTGGTCACCTACTGGCAGAGCGTCACGTGGAGCCGCTACCCCAGCCCCCTGGAGGCCAACATCACCCTCTCGTGGAACAAGAGCGTGGAGCTGACGGACGACGTGGTGGTGACCTTCGAGTACGGCCGGCCCACCGCCATGGTCCTGGAGAAGTCGCTGGACAACGGGCGCACGTGGCAGCCCTACCAGTTCTACGCCGAGGACTGCGTGGAGGCCTTTGGCATGCCCGCACGCCGTGCCCGCGACCTGCCGTCCTCGGGCGCGCACCGGGTGCTGTGCACGGAGGAGTACTCGCGCTGGGCCGGCTCCAAGAAGGAGAAGCACGTGCGCTTCGAGGTGCGTGACCGCTTCGCCATCTTCGCCGGCCCGGACCTGCGCAACATGGACAACCTCTACACGCGGCTGGAGAGCGCCAAGGGCCTCAAGGAGTTCTTCACCCTCACCGACCTGCGCATGCGCCTGCTGCGCCCCGCGCTGGGCGGCACCTACGTGCAGCGCGAGAACCTCTACAAGTACTTCTACGCCATCTCCAACGTCGAGGTCGTCGGCAGGTAAGGCCGCCGGGCGCGAGGCCCTGGCTCCTGCGGTGGGGTCGCGCTGCCACCGGTCCCCGTGCTGCCGGGCCCCTGGGTGTCAGCGGGTCCCCAGGCCCCTGGGCGTCATGGGATGCTACGGATGCCCCCTGGTACCAGGAGTGCTGTTGGTTCCTGGGATGGTGCCGGAGATGTCACCTGGTTCCCGGAGCGACACAGGAGGATGCAGGAGTTGCAGGGTGATACAGGATGTCACCCGGTAGCCGCGTGTTACCTAGTTCCTAGGCCCGAGATGTCACCTCAGTGCTGGCGCCTGCTCCCTGGGCTGGCACCTGGCCGCGGGCTGTGCATGGGGCCTGGGTGTTACCTGGCATGCAGCGTGCTGCCCGGTCACTCGAGAAGCCCCCACTCCGAATGTTGCCTGCTCCCAGGATGTCGTCCGACACCGGGTGTTACCTGGCCCCGGGACACAGGCTCTGGTGCCCAGGTTGTTCTGGCCCCAGGATGACGCCTGGGATGCTGCCCGCTCCGCGGCATGTTACCCAGAGGTGTGGCTGCGGCAGCTGGCGCTGCAGACCGGTGCCTGGGGCCCTCCGTGGCGAGGGGGAGGGTGGGTGGTCAGCGTCCTGCAGGGGCCTGGGCTGCTTCTGACCGCGTGCTGGGGGTCTGGAGGGGACAGTGCAGCGGGGCAGCATGGATGGGACCTGGGCAAATCTGGGTGCTCAGGAACACAGATAATCTACGTGCATCAAACTTGTGCCCAGGGCCCCGAGATGGCCCAGGCCCGATGGTTTGCTGCAAAGACTCAGACAGAGCGACGCGCCATACTCGTGGCTGGTTTGTCACGGGACGGTACAGCTTAGGGTCAGCCACACACGGAGTGAACGGGGCAGCTGGCCGCTCCGCCCCCCGCGGCAGTGCCGCGCCTGCTTCTCACGGCGGCGGCGAGGGGCAGCTGTACCCACCCGGGGCTGCCCAGGCGTGGTGCCCAGGCTTCCCTGGGGTCGGCCACACAGGCACGGCTGACTGCCCAGGCAGCAGCCTCGGCCTCCGGCCCCTGGACCCAGGGTCCAGTTGGTGCAGTGCGACCCAAGCCCCCGCGTGAGCCACGCCTTTCGCCGAATGGCCTGGTGGCCCGGGAGGCCGGCAGACGCGCCTGCAGGCAGGACATCGCAAGGGTCAGAAGTGGCCCCAGGAGCCAGTCCAGGACCACAGCCCCAGGCCACTTTTCCTGGAGTGCGCGGGTGTGGGCGTGAGGAAGCCCCGTTGGGCCCGCCCCCAGTGAGCGCGTCCCTCGGAAGCTGGCTGGAAGCGCAGGCTTGCGGGCGCCGCGACGGCCCTGCTCGCCAGACTGCAGGCCGGGCCTGTCCGGCAGCCCCTGCGGGCCCGGGCCACGCGGTTCGAGAGCCGCTGGTGTGGCCGGGAGGGTGGCGTCTGGGGCAGCTTCCTGCCCCGCTCTGCCATCCCCGGCCGTGAGCTGTGCCTCCGCTCCCCTCTGAAGAAGGGGATGATCAGTCGTGCCTCTCCCCGGTCAGTGTGGTCAGAGTGCACGTCCAAGGGCCTGCAGTACTTTGAGCTACGAGGCGCCTGGCGTGGGAGATGCGCTTTTGAAAGTACGGAACAAAATAGCCCGGGCGACGGGGTCGGACAGCCTGGCAGGCCGAGGGAGGACGGGGCCGAGCCCGGTGGTGTTGGGGTGCCGTCAGGCCCAGGGAGCGGCCGAGGCCCCTGGGCAGGGGCAGTGCCAGGACCCCGGGGCCGCCGGCCGTGGGCATCTGCAGAGGCGCCCAGCTATGGTCACCAGGGCGAGGACTTGCTGCTGCCCCGCGAGGCATGGCGAGTCTGCATGTGACCCGTGCATCCTGGACAGACGCAGGCGAGGTCGGCGCACAGAAGTCACCTGGTGTGGGGCAGCGGCTGCGCCGGCCAGCAGGGCCAGACGGGACTCTGGCCTTCGGCTCGTGTGTCTGCCCTGCCGGCGTGGACTCCCGAGACGAGCCGTTCAGGGGTGGGGTCAAGCTCAAGGCCAGCGGGGGGCGTGAGGGTCTGTGGTTCTGACCCCCTGATTTCTAACCCTCTCCCACTCAGGGCAGGATATTTACCATCAGAATGTTCTGGAACCCACCTGCCTGATGACCACTGTGGTGGAAGCTGGGGTCAAGGTCCGACCCCCTGGACACCGTTCCGTTCCATGTCTTGGGCCGCAGGTCATCTCTCTGCCCTTGGCGTGCCAGGGACCCTCCTCCACCCTCCGTCCTGCCCAGCATAGCGATGCTGCGGTGGGGACCAGGTCCCCATGCCTTCTGGGGGCTGCACCCACTTTCTGCCTGCCTTGGCTGCTTGGGAGCCCCGCCAGGGACCCCCCTTCATTTATCGGGCAGCTCAGGCAGGGCCTGATGCCTGGGAGCTGCACGCCCGGGCTGGAGGTGGCGGTCAGGACACAGTACCCCGCAAGCCTTGGGGGCTGGAGGTCAGCCCTGCTAGGAGGGACTGGGGTGCAGAAGTGGGTAGCGCTGCTCACAGAGGGGCGGGCAGGGCCACCAGAGCCTCATTCTGCAGCCCCTTCAAACAAAGCGTGTGCGGGTGCCAGAGTTCCTGGGTGTGGGGGTGTTCCAGCCCCCACGCTCCCCTCTGGACCCCAGTTTCCCACCCATAACACGAGCACAGGCGCGCCTGGACCCCAACCTCCTGGGCCAGGTGGCAGGAGGCCCCTGCCCGGCAGCAGGCAGCTCCCCTTGGCGCCCAGCCTCTGCGGCAGCGGGGATGGGCTGTGTGGTGGCGAAAGTGCGGCCATCAGTTCACAGATGCAGTAAGTGCTCGGAGGCTGGCAGGCAGGCACGCGGCCGCCTGGCTCAGGCCCTCAGCAGGCCCGGGCAGGTGCTTCCGCGAAGGGCTGCGAGTTCCTCCTCTAATCTCCGGCGGGAGCGCGCAGCTGGGCCAGAGGGCAGGGGGGCCGGGCACGGTGGACACGGGCCCACTGGAGGGAGGCCCCTGGGGAGTGGCCACCCAGGGCCTACCCTGGGCTGAGTAGCTCTCTGGGGAGCTCCCAGGGCTCTCAGTGGCTGGGACTTCAGATCAAGCCTGTGCTGGGGGTCCCCCAGACTCACGGCCCAGAGTCACACGGTGTGTCCCCAGGGCCTGCCGAGGACCATGGCTGGGGTTCGCTGAGCAGCTACAAGCTCATTTCCCATGGAGCCCCGAGTGGAGGGCTTCACGTGCATTTTCTCTTTCACTCAGTAGATGTCAAGTTCTCCAACAGTGAGCGAACCCCCTGGGCCCCACAAGCTCAGGGTGCAGCCTTGAGCGAGCCGGACCTGATGCAGTCCCATAGCTCCCCACAGGGACATGCTCACTCCGTCTCATGTTTTCAGAGGAGGGAAGCACAACGCCAACAGGGAGCGGACAGCATGCTCGGGCTTAAGAGCACCCTCTTCCCCTCCCAGACCTGAGTGGCCCGGCTCCTCCTCCTCTGTCACTAACGTCAGCGATGTCCAATTTCAAGGGGCTCCAGATGGGGTTTGGGAGAGGGCAGATCCAGTTTGGGGGAGGCAGAGAAACGGAGGAGGCCAGGCCTGGGACTGAGGAGCGGGTACAAAATAAAGGATGCGGGAGGAGGCAGAAAGGGCCAGGGCAGCCCCACGGGGCGGGCCTGGGTGGGGTGGGGAGAAGGACCTCTGTCCCAGCCCACCTCCCCGCCCAGCTGTGCTGGTCCAGCCCGCTCTGGGAACAGAGAGAAGAGGGAGCCCCACCCTGAGTTTGCCCATTCCCGGAAGGTACGAGGGGATGGGAGCTGTTTTTTCCTTCCACATACGAGAGCCCAGGAGGGGCCAACTTTAAACCAGTCTGCACCAGCGTGGGGGACTCTGGACTTGGGGAGGAAGGCGCGCGCCCCAATGTGCCTGGAGCAGCGCTCCCAGTCAGGAGCACCGAGGCCCGGCCGTGGTGGGGTGTGGGGTGCGCGCTGCCCAGCGACTTCGCACAGGGCCTCAGGCGAGCTGGAGAGGGGGGACGCAGCAGGGGGCTTGGAGCCCGGCACTGCACCAGCAGGGCTGGATCCGCCTCCCTCGGTGATTAGCTGAAGCACCTTCGCCGGCCAAGCCTCAGTTTCCTCATCTGCAGAACGGAGACGTAGCACCTGCCCATCCGCTGTGGCAGGTTTGCTGAGACCACGTGTTTGGAGGCTGCATCCAGCGCCTCTGCCTGGGTGGGAGGCCGTGCCCAGCCCCCACCCCAGGGACTCTGGCTGAGAAAGGACGTGGCTGAAGGGTGCTTTTGAGTTGGTGGGGATTGCAAACCCAAGGGCCCCGGCCTGGACACGTGTCAGCAACAGAGGACAGAGAGGCCAGAGGGAGGGGTGTGGTCTGCGGAAAAGTAAGTCGAGCAAGTCCCTCAAAGGACAACACACCAAATATTTCCAGATCGCCTGAGGTTGTGAAAGACACAGCAGGTATCGATGTAAAAATCTCCTCACGTAAAATAACAGGCGCCCACGACATCATTTTTCGAGACCCCTGGGCAGTCGGGCGGAAGGCCCTGCGTTGCCTGGCTCTGCCCTGGCTCCGAGATCACCCTGGATCTCGCAGTGCAGTCGCTAGGCTGACAGCACTCACAGGCCCGGGCAGAGGCCTCCAAGGGGAGGTGTGGACAAACTGGCTTCCTCTCACTCAAGGCTGGAGAGAGAAGGGGGCAGGGGGTGGGTCATCCTATTCCCGTCCCAGGTCCTGTCCAGGGGCAAGTTCCTCCACCCAGAAAATTCTGGAGGCTCCAGGGAACCAGTCCAGCTGGGCCTTCGCCACCTGGAGTTTGGAGAGAAAGCGTGAACCCCCCATTCCTGGAGGTGTGCAAGCCAGGCAGGCTGGCCCCTGCCAGAGATGGCCGCAGGGAGAAGTCTTGGGCGCCAGTTCTGCACGACGCATTACGCGGTGATCACCTGGGCACACCGTTTCCACATTGGGGGTGTCTGGTGCTAGGCGTTGCACCCTCGTGCCCTTTTCACCCAGGAGGAGTCGGAGGGACTGATCCTAGAGAGGCCATTGGGCCCAGAGGGGCACTTGGGGCCCCCCAGATCCTGTCCAACCTGGCATCCCATCAAGGGCTGCCAGAACCCCTGGGCTAGTGGCACCCCACTTTCCTCCACCCTTGCTCTGGCCCCATGCTTGCCCTCTTTTCTTCTTCTGCAAAGGTCCGTCCTTATTGATCCCCTGTAACTGGAGATGGACGGAACTCAGGCCGAGAATAGAAACAGCGAGAAAAGAGCCGCTTTGGGCCTGAGAACTGGAGGACGGAGGGGAGGGTGGGGCAGACGCCCCTGTCCCTTCCAGTCTCCTCCACAGCCGTGGGTGGGGGCAGGGCGAGAAGGGAGGGTGTGTTTGCGGGGTTCCTGTCTGCCATTCCACGCCAGGTGGGGGCGTCGGGGCGGCTCTCCTCCTTTGCCAAGACAAGCGTTATCCCTGGGCGGCTCCCCCGGCCTGGTGTGCCCCACTCCCGGTCACCCCCAGCATGGCTGTTCCCCTGCGGCTGAGGCTCGGGGGCAGGGAGGGATGGGCGAGGGCGGCGCGGTTAGCAGAGCAGGAACGGACCGTGGTGAAGGCGCATGTAGAAGGGGGGTGTCCACGGGGCCGGCAAGCCCTCGTCGGGGCTGACCCCCGAGCGGAGGCGGGTTCCGAAGGAGGCGCTGCGGGTCCCTGTTCCCCCAGCCCTGGGCGCAAGTGGCAGCCCGCACGAGGGACTATTACTCTACTCGGCCCGGAGGGGCGGGACTCGAAGCTGCCCTTGGGTGGCTGGAGCAATCATAAATCAGCCTCGGAGACCGGACTACCCGCCATCCGCTCCCTGGGGTCCCCAGGGCGCACATGCGGAGACAGGTGAGGGGCGGGGCCTGCAGACCGCGTGTGATGGCAGGAAGCCCTGGGCTGCGCCCCGCTGCCTCTGTCCGTGTGTCTCGTGGGGTCCCCGGACCTCAGGAGGACCCGGCTGCTGCCCACCACCTCTTCTCACCACGCCTGCAAACACCCCACTTCCAGACAAGGGGATAGTTGCGAGCGCAGTGCATCCTTTGGGGGTGCAGTGCACCCACCCAAGCAGATGTGAGAGGGCCCACGGCCTCGAGGGGTAAATGCACCCTCGCCTCTGACCGAGATGCTGGAGGGCGGGGCTGGGGGGCTGGGGGACCACCGGACAGAGGCCCCAGGTGGGGGGAGCCTGAGGAGGCAGCTTTGAAGGTGGACTCCCAAGTGGGAGCACCTGGGGGTGCGGGGCATGCAGAGGTCCTGCGAGGCCTTCTAGGAACTGAACATCCCAGGAAAATTGCCCAGCAGCAAAGTCCCGGATGACACTTAGAGCAAGAGCTGTGCAGGCCCAAGGGAGGAGGCCGGCTGGGGGTGGAGGCCGGAGGGAGCGAGGCACCAGCGCCTGCTTCCTGCACCAGGCCTGGCGGTGAGTGGGGGCAGCCCTTAGATGCCTTTTGCCATGGAGTGGGGGCGCTGAGGCGGGGCGGCGGGGCCAGCACATCGGGGGGCTGGGGCTTGAGATACTGGTGGACGGAGAGCTTACACCCCACGTGGGGACAGTGCAGAGGAGTTTCTGGAGGAAACTTTCTTTTGTCTCTAAACCTGGTTTTCTTAGATTATCACACAGTAAAATTGAAATTGGGGGCCACAAGCCTTATGAATGGTGAAGCGTGAACTCTGGGCTCCCCACTCACACCAAGAGGGGCTCCCACGGCCGCGCTTCCCACCCCTGCCCCTGCACGGCTCGTCTGATGTCACTCCACTTCTGACTTCTTGGAAACCTCCTGCGAGCCTTAGACTTGCCTCTGTGACTCCTGCACCCCAGCCCCCCACACCCCTGGTGCCTGAGCCCAGCTGCGGTCACAGTCACGGTCCCTTTCACAATAGTCACGTCTTTGTTTCTGCTGAGGTGCACTGGCTGTTCTTGTCACCCGGCTTGGGGCCCCTTGGCTCCGTGTGAGTACATTTGGGCCACAGCAAGACTGATGACCCCATCAGACAGTGTAGTTACCGTGTTTTTTGGTGGGGGGTTTTGTTAGCACCTTTCCAGTAGGGAAGGCAGGTTATTCCACCACTCCCCTGGGCTTGCTGAGGCTGTGGCTGGAAGTTCGTGCCTCCTGACTGACCCTCTTTCACCCATTTCACCCACCCTTGCCCCCGCCCGCTGCCAGTTTGTTCTCAGAAACTGAGCCTGGTGCATTGGTTTGTGGGCTCATGCCTTTAAGTGGGGTGCACGGTGTTTGTCTTTCTCTGACTTAGTTCACTGAGCGCACGGCCCTGGAGTCATCCGTGTTGTTAGAAACCACAAGCTTCCCTCCCTTTTCACGGTTGTTCTTTTTCAGGGCTGCGTTGTACTCCAGACGTGTCGTGTTTAGCTCAGCCATGCCCCAGCCCAGGTGTGATGTGGGGGGCTGTGCCCCAGGCGCCTGTACTCACTCCCTCTGGCGTTTGCACAGGGTGCAGTTGCCTCACCGCGGGTCTCTCGGGCGCGTCCCTTTGTCCCGTGACTGTATTTAGACCGTGACTCCCCGTGACCCCTCAGCAGAGGCCCAGGCGGCCCCGAGCCTGGCTGTCGTGGGCATGGCGGCCCTGAGCGTGAGGCTGCGGGTATCTTTGAGTCAGTTTTCCTTTTCTGCAGATAAATGCCCAGAAGCGGCTGTGGGTGGTCCTGTTTTGACTTGTTAGCAATCTTGACACTGTTTCCATAACGGCTACGCCCTGTGGCGCCCCCCAGTGCTCGAGCTCCCCCTTCCTGCCGGCCTCGCCCGGCTCTTCCTGGGGCTCTCCTGGGGCGCAGATGCCGCTGTGCTCACCAGTCCTCCGCTCACCTGAGGGTTGTGCCAGCTGCTTCTGGTTTGGGGCTCGGACGGCGCTGCGGGGGCGGCAGGCCAGGGCCTCTCGTGCACGTGGCTTCCTGGGTCCTGCACGAAGGCCGCGTGTGGCGGGAGCCCGCGATCACTGTGCTGGCCTGCGAGGCATGGTCAGCGCTGTGTGGCGTGGCCGCGCGGGCGCCTGGGTCTGTCGTGATGCACTGGTGTGAGACGTCTGGACGTGCGTGTCTGAAGGGCCGGCGAGACTCGGGGCCCAGAGACCCCGGCGGGGTGGCGGGACAGGGTGTGCGCTGGTTGGGGTGGGAGCAGGAACTGAGAGTGGGGAGCAGGTTGGGGAGAAAGTCCCCAAGGCTCCGGCCCAAAGCCAAACAAGGGGCGCACCCAGAGGGAGTGGGCGCCCACACGCGGAGGCTGGGGGGAGGCCCTCTGGGGCGCAGGCTCCAGTGGGGCTGTGGGGAGTCTGCCTCTGAAGGGAGCAAGGAGAGGGCGTGAGCTGTGGGATGGGACGCAGTGGGGTTCTGGTGGGACTGCCCTGGCTGGGCGCGGGGAGAGCAGGAAAGCAGCCGGCGGCCGGGGAGCGGCGAGGGTGGCGGGCCCCTCCCCGGGAGTGAGGGCGCAGAGCTGGCGCGGGCTGGCAGGTGTCTGACCAGCTCAGAAACCCCACTTCTTTCCAGTGACCCGTGTCAGTCCCCGCTGCCCATGGTCTCGCCCCCCGGCTCCCACAGGCCCAGTGCTGGGGTGTCTAGGACACTTTCCTGCCTGAATTCTGCCCTCTCGGCTGCTGGGGCGCGGCTCCTCACCTGCAAAACGGGGTGAGGGCTGTCCGGAGCTCGCTGCCCAGCGCGCAGCAGATGCTGGGGAAGTGGGGGCTCTGCGCTGTGCAGGCAGCCGGCGTGCAGCCACCTGAGCCCAGACCCCATTTCTGCCGGCATGTCACTCCCTTGGGGGACCCTCCCCAGCCAGATGGAACCTCCAGCTCACCTCCCCTGCCCCCCCACCTGCAGGTGCATGGAGAGAGAACACACTACTGTGAGCTAGACTCAGCTGGGGAGGGGGCTGCTGCCAGCAGTGCGGGGAGCACGGCCCGGCGCCCTGACGGCCGCACCCCCAGGGCCCGGCGCCTGTGTGTGGAAGCTGCCTCTGGCTTCGTAAAGGGTAATAGGATTTATCAACAGACTGAAGAAGGCGATGTGCATTAAAGCACTTAATAAAAAAGAACTTCGCACAGAAGCCCAAATTTGATTTGGCCAATGAACTCAATTGCTGGTCTGATTCCTTCCAGAAGGAGCGCCAGGCAGCATTTATCCACATTAACCGGGAGAGCCGCGCGTGCACGTCCGCCCCGCCCGGGCCTGGGCCTGGCAGGTGACCTTTTGACCCCGAGACTTCAAGTCTCCTGCACGCAGGCCCCTCGCCTGTACGCCCCACCCGGCCCTCGCTCCAGAATCCGCTGCTGGCTGGGCGGTCCCGGGTCCCCGCGGGGTCCTGTGCCCACTGGCCCCTCGGTGTGGCCGCCGTCTCCTCCCACCGCTGCCCCTCTCCCCAGCCACCTTGTCCCTGCCGGGTCAGCCCCTCCCCTAGCCCCCCAAACGTGATCGAAGCCCCCAGCGCATGGCGCTCCACACAACCTTGATCCCATCACGGCTTGACTTGGCCTGGAGCTGCCGGGTGAACGATCACGTGGGAAGGGGCCCTGCAGGGCTGCAGCCGCGCCCACCCTAGACCCGCCGTGGGCCAAAGCCGGCCGGAAGGGACACCATGCTGCCGCCCCCTCCCCGTGAGCCCCCGGCCCCTCCACATCCTTGAGTCACGGCCCAGCCCTCCGGGAGAGGGGTGTCCTCTGCGTCTGCTGGGGCGGGGGTCCCTCCCAGGCCAGCAGAGGTCTGGTCTGCGGCCCTGCCAGCCCAAGGGGAAGTGGCTTCCAGGTGCCCCAGGGCTGCGGGGTGCACGGGAGGGGCAGGGAGCCTCTTGCAGCCTCCTTGAGGCCTCTGCACAGCCAGGAGCTGCAGCTCCTGGCCTGGGGCACACCTGGCCCACAGGTGGGGAGGCGCCCGGAGGGGCTGTGCCCAGGTCTCTGCCTTGCTGGCCGCCCTGCACCTCTCGCCCAGACTCCGCTTCCTCCTGGCTCCCCAGGGCAGGGCGATGACATCACCGGCAGCCCTGACCCACATTCCTCCGCCTGGGACAGGGTCCAAGCCGGCGGGAGGGAAGGCCGCTCACGATCTTCGAGCTCTGGTGCCAGCCCAGATCCAGATGGCTCCCACCGGCAGCTCCGGCAGCAGGGCACGCTCCACCTGGCTCCGAGGGAGGTCACTGTCCCTGGGCGCTGGAGTGGCTGACTCCACGGTCCCAGGCTGGGAGGGGGCTGAGGGGCTGCTCCCCACCTGGGGCAGAGCCCGAACTCGACCTTCTGGGATGGTGTTCCCCGGAGGTGCCCCGCACTGCCTGTGGCGGTGGGGCGCCTGGGACTCTGCGGTCTCAGCCAGCCCCAGGAAGGAAGGACTTACCTGAGGGGGCAGCTTCCAGGCGCCGAGCTGGTGGGTGCAGCCACAGCGGGTCCCAGGCGGACAGTCGCCTTGAGTGTGCCGGCCAGCCCCGGAGGCCGCGGCTGCTGTTTGCCTCAAGGCCAAGTGCAGTCAGGCCCATGCGCTTGTTGGCTAAACTCGGCCTCCTGGTGGCAGTGACCCCCAGTGGACAGAGGCCTGTCCCCCTCCAGGAGGCCCCCAAGGGTCTGGGGGAAGGGCGGGCCTGTCAGGTTGGGCAGCCGCTGAGCGGTTCAAGGGCGTGACCTGCCCTGCTCCCCCGCCCCACTGTCACCATTAACAGCAGCAGCCATGTAGCAGCTGGCTGGGGGGGCGAGGTGCAGGGGCGTGTGTGCCCTGGCCCGGCTCGCACTCCCTGCAGCTCTGCCCCTTGGAAGGGCTCCCCAGACTGCAGACTCGGGCCTGGGGCTGGTGCCTGCCACCCTGTCTGCCCCAACCGTGTGCATTTATCCCACGCGCATGCTGGCAAAGAGCCCCACGCTGCTTTCCCTCCTCCTGCCCTTTTCCATTCCCTCCTCCTGTCCTCCATCCCTCCTCCCTGTGCTCCTTCCCTCCTCCCTGCCTTCCATCCCCCCACCTGTGCACCTTCCCTCCTCCCTGCCCTCCATCCCGCCTCCCTGTGCTCCTTCCCTCCTCCCTACACTGCTTCCCTCCTCCCTGCCCTCCATCCCGCCTCCCTGTGCTCCTTCCCTCCTCCCTACACTGC
>JAGFMF010011945.1:815604-836614 GCA_019455555.1 Galemys pyrenaicus | reverse complement strand
TCTATCCCGCCTCCCTGTGCTCCATCCCTCTTGCCTGTGCTCCACCCCTCCTCCCTGTGCTCCTTCCCTTCTCCCTGCCCTCTATCCCGCCTCCCTGTGCTCCATCCCTCCTGCCTGTGCTCCACCTCTCCTCCCTGTGCTCCTTCCCTTCTCCCTGCCCTCTATCCCGCCTCCCTGTGCTCCATCCCTCCTGCCTGTGCTCCATCCCTCCTCCCTGTGCTCCTCCCTGCCCTCCATCCCTCCTCCCTGCACTCCTTCCCTCCTCCCTGCCCTCCATCCCTCCTCCCTGTGCTCCTTCCCTCCTCCCTGCCCTCCATCCCTCCTCCCTGTGCTCGCCAGCACAGCTGCAAACCAAGGGTCTGCGGCCAGAGAGGTGACTTGCTGAAGGCCAAGCTCAGCCTGGTAGCAGGTCCTGGGCAGACTCTTGCAGCTGGCTCTGCCCCTCACCTCAGTCTCCACCTGTGTCTCTCTGACTCTCCCTGACTCTGTCTCTGTCTCCCTCCTCCTCCCTCTCTCCCCTGCAGTGTCCTCTGCCTCTGGTCTGCTCTCCCTGCCTCCCTGCCTCTGCTCTCCCTGCCTCTGCGCTGCCCCTTGCTCCTTGGTAAATAATGTCCTGACGGAGGAGCCCAAAGGACCATGGGGTGGGGCCAGGAGCGGGTGTTGGTTCTGGGGAGATGCTGTCGCGGGAGGTCACACCCAGAAAGCAGCTCCTTGGGAACATGGCCCCAGGGAGGCGGAAACTGAGCTGGAGGTGCAGGGGGGCAGCTGGGGGGCGGCGGGTGTGGGCTTCTTGCTGGCTCCCTGTCAGGGCAGGCTCAGGAGGCAGGCCCGGGGCGCCCCTTGTCTGCGGGGAGGGGCACAGCAGCACCCTGAGACGCCCGAGAAGCTGGTGCCATCCGAGACGCGCAGGCCCCTCCATCCAGAAGCTCCAGAGGTGCGGGGGGGCCCAGCAGAGGCCGTGTCTTCCCGGCACACGGAGCCGCGTCCACCCCACCCAGGGACCGGCTGGCAGGGCTCCGGGGCCCTCCTGCTGCGCCCCCAGAGGCAGCCCGTACCCCCCCTGCAGCTGGGGCTCCCCTTAGGGCCTCCCTGAACCCGAATGACCCTCCGGAGGCTCCATCTGTAGCCACTCAGGGGTCAGGGGTTGGGGGGTGCTGGCGGTCCGCCCACTTGGCGTTCACAGTCTCCCTGGGTTGGGGGTCGGGTTCCGAGGTGCAGCCCCTCAGATTCGTGCCGCCTCCAGCTCGCATCTCGCCCCTGCACCCGCGGGCCTCGCCCCTGCACCCGCGGGCCTCGCCCCTGCACCCGCAGGCCTCGCCCCTGCAGCCGGCACGCCCTGGGTCCGAGGTGGCCCTTGGCCCCTGCCGGGCAGCCTCATAATGTTCCAGAGCATGGCGCACCCCCTTTCTCCACCAGCCTGCAGACACGTCGAGGAAGAAGGCAGCCCCACGGTCCTGAAACTGGCAGGCGGGGGTTCCCGTGAGACCCCAGGGCTGGGGAAGCTGGGGCTGGGGGCATTCTGGCCCCAGCAGGTGGCCCCACAGCAGAGCTTCAGCCGATGGACACAGACGAGGGGCGGCAGGGGCCCTGGCGGGAGGTCTGGCCTTGAAGAGGGAGACGCAGAGGCGGAGGGAACCCCGGGTTGGTGTGGAGGGATGTGGCCCCATGGGGTGCAGGGGTGAGGCGAGGCTGTGAGGGGCGAAGCAGACCTGCTGGTCACCCCCTGCTGGAGACCGGGGTGCCGGCCTGGCCTGGCGGCTGTCCTGCGACTGGTGGGGCTGGCCCTTCCGGCCTTCCTCCCCCCTGCTTGGGCTCTCAACGGCCATCCATCCCCGGAGCAGCCGCAGCGGCTGCGGGCCCAGGGCACGCGGGGCCCTGCACCGTGGCACGGGCGTTCAGCCGCCCCGGAGTGTAGCCCGGCCTGTGTCCCGCCTCTGTCCCGTCTCTTAGCCCCAGGACCCCGCCCGCTCTGACCGTCCAGAACGTTCTCGCCTTTCTGCCTGCCTCTTGACCCTGCTCAGATCGTACTCTCAGATCGTCCTCCTGGACGCCCGTCCTGCCCCCGCTAAACTCGGCCCCACCGCCTGTCTGCAACGCGGCACTCATCCAGGGCTGCACGCTTGCCTGCCTAGCGACGGGCGCCTGCGCCCCGAGTCCTGTGGGGGTGCAGACCACACGGAGTGTGATGGCACACTGGTGGACACCCCCAGCGGGCACAGGGCCCCGCATGCACCGAGACGTGTGCAGGTCGCCCCATGGCCGCTAAGGCCGCACGCCTCTGTGCGCCGCTGTCTGTTTCAGAGCAGTGTCGCTGAACGGGGCGTCGCGTCCCCCTCACGGGCCCCCACGCCGACAGCCTGCGCCTGTGGCACCCGCGCTGCCGTGGTCAGCCAGCGCCACCCGCGGCATCGTTAACGAGCCACCCGCGGGCGGCCGCGGTGCACTCCCGGTGTCCCGCCTCGGTGGCCTTTGACAAAGTTAGCGCCTTGTGCGGTGACAGCATCATACGGGACAACTCCGTTGCCCTAGAACTCCCCGTGCTCCCCACAGTCGTCCCTGACCCTCGCCCCCCCCCCGTCACCTCCCCCCTCTCCCAACCGCCGTTTGCCCACAGCCTCCCTGCCACACCTGTCCTCTGCGGAGCGGGCCCTCTGGCTGCTGACCCGAACGCCCGCGGTTCCGGCTCCAGCCTGGCACGTAGCAGACGCCCTATAAATGTTTTTCTTTGCTTATCTTAATAAAAATAGGATTCTGCTAAAGATGTTAGTCTGCAATTTGCTTTCTACAAATATTGACAATATACCCTGGAAATCTGCCCGCATCGGAGGGTAGAGTACGCTGTCTCTCTCTGACTTCTTATTGCGAGGGTTTCCAGCGCGCATACGGATAGGCTCCCGGCGCAGGCCGCGAGACCGCCCGCCTCGGCCACCACTGCGCTGGCGGTTCTGCTCTCACCCGCCTCTGCGCGGGCCTCGGTCCCGGGCTTCTTGGACACGGCTCCCAGACATCAGCCGCCTCCCCTGCCCGTCTCTCAAAGACAAGGGTTTGGAGGCCTGACCACGGACTGTGCCCTAGCAATGGTCGCCGGCCGGTCGGCTGGAGCCTGCGAGCAGATGCCCGCCGCGCCCGCTCCGCGGGGGCCGTCTGGGGTCGTCTGACGCAGGTGGGGTCCCGGTCCTCCGCTGGTGACCGCCCAGGTGGCGTGCGCCCACCT
Source organism: Galemys pyrenaicus (assembly GCA_019455555.1). Lineage (NCBI taxonomy): Eukaryota > Metazoa > Chordata > Mammalia > Eulipotyphla > Talpidae > Galemys > Galemys pyrenaicus. The sequence goes on along the minus strand of JAGFMF010011945.1, from coordinate 833,400 downwards.
AGGTCGTCCTGTCAATCTTTGCCCTTTGCAATTCTTTTTTTTTTTTTTTAAGATTTATGTATTTATGCACACAAGAGCTGGGGTCCAGGCCAGAGGTGTGGTGGGGGGGTGAGAGGATCCACCAGAGACTGAGCGGGGAACAGAACAGGTGGATCGACTGAAATCCACTGCTGAGGGCAGCAGCAGGAGGCAGGAGAGGCCTGCTGGGCCCCGTGGGTCCCTCCCTGGGATCGACCTCGGGCTGCGGATGCCTCACAGTGCGTTGCTCAATCCGTTGCACCGCCAGGGAGGGCCGCCCCTTGCAGTTCTTCTGGCGTCTCCCTCGGATTCGGTGGGGTTGGTTAGATGTTTCTCTGTCCTCGGCGCTGCCTGAGTTCGTGGCTGGACCCGGAGGCTTGACCAGAGGAAGCGCGCACTTTGACGAGACGCTGCCGAATCCTCCTCGGGCTTCTCCCGGCCATCTCCGTGCGTTCTGGGCTGCTGCTGCTGCAGCCAAGGGCCGTCCTTTCCGTGGGGCGTCTCTCTCTGAAGACTCCCTGGGTGCTCCTCGGAAAGGAACGCCCGCGCGCGGCCGGCTGCGCACGCACTGCTTATACAGGACGCGCCGGACACACGCTCGCTTCTTCCCCTCTATTTACCAGTTTTCAGAATAATGAGTTGCTCATAAATATTTCAGCGAGTGAATGAATAATACATGTGCGGATGAACAGAGAGGGGCTTGGGAGTCGGGTTCCCCGGCTGTGCTCAAGGGCGTGGCCGCCACGCCTCCGCCGGGAGGGGCTGACCTGTCACCCACCTGGCTCGGAGCCGCGGTGCCAAGGGCACGCCGGGCCCGAGCGCCGCTCAGCGCCGCCCCGAGACGCGGGCGCCCGGGCCACCGTCAGGGAGAGCCAGGGCGGGCGGGCCTGCAGGGGCCCTTCCAGGGCGGCCGGGCTCGCTGACCTCTCTGCCCCGTGTCCCCAGGTGTAAGTGCAACCTGCACGCCAACCTGTGCGCGGTGCGCGAGGGCAGCCTGCAGTGTGAGTGCGAGCACAACACCACCGGCCCCGACTGCGGCAAGTGCAAGAAGAACTTCCGCACCCGCTCCTGGAGGGCCGGCTCCTACCTGCCGCTGCCCCACGGCTCCCCCAACGCCTGTACGTAGGAGAGCGCCCCGCGCCCCCGCACGCACGGACCCGCCCCCGCACGCAGCGCGCACTCTTCTCGGAGCGGCTCCAGCTCCGGGGCTGTACGGCAGCCTGGGCCGCCCTTCCCTCCGCCGTTGCTGGGGACCTGGCTGAGCCGCTGGTCATCTTCCCCGCTGGCCTTCCCCTGTCACCCGAGGCCGAGAGGAGACCCCGAAGGCTGTGGGGGCGGCGGCAGACCACACCCCGGGCGGCCTGAGCTGCCGCTCCCTCCGCAGCAGAAGCCTTTCTGGCAGCTACGCCCGCGGGCCAGGTGCTGTGGGCCCCCCACCCGCGCAGGCCGAGCTGGGCGCTCCACCCCGCCTTGGGCCGGCAGCCCTGCCCCTGCCGCACAGGCCCGCCCCACAGACACCTGTTGGGGGAGCCCCCGGGGCAGTGGGAAGGGCCTGGCAGGGCCTGGGTGCTCCCCCAGGGACTGGGCTGCCGCCTGCCGCTGTGTCCCTCTGCCCTCGGGGCCAGCCTGGGTTACTCTGGCCCTGCCCCGGGAGCCGTGGGTGTGGGGCTCGGCTGGCCAGTGTCCTGCTGCCAAAGCCAGGCCTGGGCTCCTGACGGGACACGCCACCCCGCGCTCGGCTGGCAGGAGCCTGCACCTGCACCTCCCCTGCGCCTCTCCAGGCCATCAAAGCTGACCCCGCCCCAGGCCCACCAGGCCTCCAGGCAGCCTCTGTAGGATGCGCCCACAGGGCTGTCCCAGGGCCGAGGCGCCGCCCGCCCTCCTCGCCAGCTCTGCCTGTCTCTGCTGCGGGGTTTGCTTCTCAAGCCTTCCTGGGCCATCGCCCCTGCCCTGTGCAGCGGCCTCCCTGCCTGTCTCCCACCTGCTCACGCCCTCCTGACTGCCTCCGTCCTCCCCGGCTCCTCCCACAAGGACCCTCCAAGGGCCTCCGCAGGCACCCCCAGACCTGCAGCCCCCCAGCATGGCGCCCAGGCTGGATCCCCCCTGTCTCCCCTCAGCAAGTGGCCATGGCACCAGGGGCTGCTCCAGGCTGCGCCCCCCACACGAGACCCCGTGAGCTCACTCGCAGCCCCGCACCCAAACTCCCCGCGGGAAGCCTTCGCGTCCTCCCCAAACATCTCTCGTGACATCGGGCACCCCTGGCCCTCACCTGGCCGGTTCCTCACCAGTTCAGAGGCCCCGGCCCCTGCGTGCCAGCCCCCACCTCCCGCGTGGTCCCTCCGGACCCCCTGCCCCTGCGCTGGGGCCGGGCCCCCGCTGCCCGCGGGCCTCCTGTGTGCTCGCTCCTGGCCCGACGTGCTGGAAGGGGCAGGCGGGCGGGCAGGGCTGGCCCTCCCCCGCCCCCGGGCGCCCCGGGCCCTGTGCCACCCCCACATGCCCACAGCACCAAGGGGCGTCCAGCTCGGGCGTGTTGCCTCGGGCACGCGGGTCTCCTGCCCACAGCCCCTGATGCCCGGGGCAGCGGCGCACAGAGGCCGGGAGGCGCCGGCGGCCGCTTGCCCACCATGAGGCCCTGCAGAGGGCCGTGGACATGGCTCTCGGCACTGAGGGGCGGGGCAGCATTGGGGTCCCCACTAGGGCTGGGGTCCGGTCAGGGCCAGGGCACCCACGTGGCGGCATGAAGCAGGAGGGCGGTCCCTGTGCTGTCTGTTGACCGCTGCCCCTAGCCGCTGCCCTGCGGGGCTCGCCGGTCACCGGCCTCTCTGGGCAGAGCGGTCTGCCCCGCACGTGCGACCCTCACGGCTCTGGTGCCCCAGACCCGCAGGGTGTCCCCTCCCGCAGGAAGGACCAAGAGTCTGCAGCGGGAGGCACGCGCGTGAAGCCCCAATGCGCGTTGGGGTCTAGTCAGGGGTCCCCCGGGGTCACGACCTTGGCATCCGATTCCGGCCCTCCCCGGGGCAGCGGCGGGGGTGAAATGGGGTGACCAGGTGCCTGCACACGAGGCCGGCCCGTGAGGTCAGGGGCGCCCAGCCCCGTGCGGCCCTCCCGTGCAGCGGGCCGTGACCCGGCTTCTCTCCTGCAGGTGCTGCTGCGGGCTCGGTGGGCAGTAAGTAGACACCACCCTGGAGCGGGGCTTCCCTGCGTGCTGCCTGCCTCTGCGCCCTCCGCCTCCGGGTCCCCTCCTGGGCCCCACCCTCGCGCTCTCTGCGTGCTGCTTTGGAAAGTAGGGGCGCGGTCTGCAGGCCCCCTTGGCCCCGCCAGCGGCCTGCTCCTCCTGCCTCCCACACCTGGGGAAAACTTCCCTCCCGCCGGGAAAGCGTGGGGCGCTCCGGCCTGGCTCGGGCGGGGCTGCTGCCGCCCTCTCCCTGCTGTCTGCGGAGCCAGCCCGGGGTCCGGACCAACGGGTGCCCTGAGCAGGTCAAAGGTGAAGGAGGGTCTGGGCTGGGCGAGGCTGGGGGCCCTCGCATGCCAAGCACCAGCCAAGCAGGAAGCTTGTCCTGTCTGATTTCAACCCGCTCGAGTTGGCGTGGCCTCTGCACTGGTGCAGGGAGGGCCTCGCCACACCCAGGGCCATCGCGGACCGGCTCTCAGAGCCACTTCTGGCCCGGGAGCCACCTCGCGCCCACGGCATGCTGCTGGGACCCTGGGGGGTCTGCTGGCCGGGCTGTGGTTGCTTCTCTTCGAGGCCCCACCCCACCAGCCTCCCCGCCACCCCCACTCCTCTTGTCTCGGCGTGTCCCAGAAAGACCTGGTCCCCAAAGGCCAGGGGCCCCACTACTCCTGCCGCTCCACACCCACACACGGGCCTCCGCTGGGTGCCCAGGCACGGCCCCAGCTGCCCGCCGCTCCCTCTTCTCGCTGGTGATGGGGGGTCCGCTCTGGGGTGCAAGAGCACGGGGTAAACCTGCCTGCCCTGGGGCCCAGGGCTCAGCCCGTGGCTCCCGGAGCCTCCTTTCTCCTGCCCCCTCCAGCAGGGGCGCTGCCAGGCTGGCCGGAGGGGTGCTGGCCAGCGGACAAGGGCCGGGAGGGGCGGGCCCAGGGCTCCGCCCCCCACCTCCGGGCCCCGCCCCCACAGTGCACGGGGTGGGGCCGGGGCGGCAGGGCAGGCAGATCCGGTGAGCAGGGCCAACGGCTCAGGACTCGCTGGGCGTTCGGGGCGAGTGGGGTTGGGGCCTCTCCCGGTGGCCTTGGTGGGCAGTGTCCAGCCTCTCCAAGTCAGGGCGGATCCCATGGGCATCTCGCCTCCCCGGGCATCTGGCTTAGTTCTCGGGGGACCCCAGGTGGCTCTTCCCACCGCTTCCCTCCACCTCTCTCCTCCTCTTCCCCGGGGGGCCTCGGCAGGTGTGGGGGGCTGGCCAGGAGGCTGGGGGCTACGGGCAGCACCCTCCCTGGTGGAGGCGAGGGCGGGCCGGGAGCTCCGGGCAGCCGCCTAGGACCACTGCCCCCTAAGCCCACGACAGCCAGACCACGGTGGGCGCCCGCCACGGCCCATCCGGGAGGCCAGCTGCCCCGTCTCACGCGCTCGGCCACTTGTGCATGGGGCTGGGTGGGGGACTCCAGGCTGGGCGCCAGGAGCCAGGGGCCTGCGCACAGGTAGGGGCCGGAGCCCAGTGGAGGAGGCACCCGGGCTGGGCCGGGGGCGACCCTTGAGGTCCTGGTCAGCCTGCGTCCGGACGGGTGCCGGGCAGGCGCCGAGGGGAGAGCGGTCCCGGCGCCACGGCAGGACACCCCCGCTGGGGCCGCGGTGCCCTCACCGCAGCCTGTCTGCCCGAGCCCAGCGCCAGCCGTGGGCAGCGGCTTCCCAGGGCTCGCCCCCCAGGAGGGGCTAGGCCCCAGGTGAGCCTGTTAGTGAGGCTGGGCCTTGCACCTCGAGAGAGCGGTTTGGAAAGAAAAAGGAAGAAAAGGAGGACGCAGCCGCAGTGACGCGGCTGGAGGGCACCGGGGCCCACCTGCCCAGCTCCGGCCGCCCTGAGCGGGGCTCCCGACTCCCAGGGCCGGGACAGGCGGCCCATCTGCCTGGCCTGCGACAGGCGCTGCCCGCACGTTCTCCACGCCCCGAAGTGGCTCAGGAGGGCCCAGCCGGGACTTTCTGCCCGCCCCGCCCCAGCCCAGGGAGGGCTGGAGTCCCCCAGGCGCCTCCTAACAGCTGCTCTGGGCTCTGGCCAGGTCCCGCTGGGCCCATAGACTCTGCCCTCCATAAAGGCAGCCCCAGGCCGAGAAGCTCTCCCAGCAGGGCCCCGTCCCCCGGAGGATGGTGGGAGAGAAGGCTCCAGACGGAGATGCCTCCGGGCAGGTTTATTCCAGCTCTAACGAAGCCCTTGCCAATCCGGCCCCCGTCCTCGCTGAACACCTTATTAGTGTCAGCTTGAGGCGCAGAGGCTCCCGGCTCCGCTCTGCGCGTCTGGAGGGCCGGTTTTCTTTGCGCTCCCAGCCGCCCTCGTGCGTGATCCCTTTAAGAAGCGGAAAAATCAGATTTCTCCCCTGGCCCTCTGGGCTGTCCTTTGAAATGCAGGCAGAGCCCTTGGGTTTGGGGTTCAGGGCCCTGGCCCAGCTGCTCTCCTGGCTGCTGGCTGCTAGCCCTGCGTGGGCGGACACTGTAGCCCCTGGGGCTGCACCCCCAGGCCCCTGGACGCCCCCTGGCGCCCAGAGTGGGCGGGGAACAACAGCCCGATGTTGGCGGGCGCCCTGTGCTGGGCTGAGGTTGCACAGGAAGCCTCGGGCCCTCTGGCCTCGTCTGCTCCTTGACCTGAACGCAGTGGCCTCCAGCCTTGGCAGAGAGACCTGCACCCATCTGACTGCCCCTTGCGTGGGGGCAGGGCCACACAGGCCCCGGTCAGGGGTCCTGCTGAAGAGGGGGCTGTCCGGGTGTGCAGTCTCGGGCCCAGCGCCCTCCCGCCGGCTCCAGCCCACACGTGCCCACCCGCTGCCAGTGTAGATGCGCCTCCCGGCAGGTCTGCACACAGTTCCACGTGGCCTGCGTAGACAGAGCCCTTCCCACGGCTCTGCTTCTGGGGCCCAGGGAGTGGTTGCGAGGCCTCCGCGTCCCCAGGCCTCCCCAGCCCCACCCCCACGTAACGACCTTTCTTTCTCTCCCCCAAGAGTGGATCAGGCCATCTCCAGCTGCCCCACTAGGGCAGAGCCCCCCGGGGGCCCAGGTGTCCTCCAGAGCGAAAGGTATGGGGCCAAGGCCTGGGGTAACCCTTAGACCCACAGCACCTTCCCTTTCAGGAGACACAGCAGGTGGGCCGCTGGGAGCGCCCAGGCTGGGAGGCCTGGCGCTCTACCTGCGCCACCCCGTCTCACCTGCATGGGCAGGTGGCGTGTGGCCCCGACACGGTGGCCTTCTCTGTGCACCGCCAAGGGCTTGAGAGCCGAGCGGAGACTGTCCTCGGAGAGCGTGTCCCCTCGGGCACCGTCCTCCCAGCCCTGCACGTGGGGGAGCTCAGGGAGACTCGGGGATTCCTGTGGGGCTCTGCCCGGCAGTCGGGCCCCAAAGGCGGCTGCCTTGAGGACACGGAGAGGGCGGTGCCTTCGGGAGGCAGCTGGGCAAGCCCGGCGGGGGCGGGAGGCAGCCGGCTGGCCAGGCGCGGGGGCTGATGGCGGGCAGGGGCATGGGGACGTGAAGCTCACTCCCCACTGCACCAGCTCCCATAGCTGCGGCGGGCACTGGGACGCCTGGCCTGCTGAGCCTCCAGCTGCCCACCGCCTCGCCCGCCCGGGACAGGGCTCATGCGCCCTCTGCCGGCCAGCACTCCCAGCAGGAGTCACGACAGGCAGGCTGAGTCCTACGTCCTCCCTTCGACCCAGAGGCGGGGGCTGAAGGCCCTGTCCTGGCCCGACAGGCGCTGCGGACCCCCGAGGGCAGGAGGCCACAGGGCTGCCAACCACAGCCTGCTGGCCCACTGAGCTGCGCCGGGGCCCGGGCTCGGGCTGGAGGCTGCAGGCCCCGCAGGGGAGGACCCGCGCTGACCGCGGGGACCAGACAAGGGAGAGGCGGGTCCCGAACACCGGCCCCCACCTGGGTCTGAGGCTCCGGCGCTCCAGGGAGAGGACAGAAGCCACCCGGGTTAACCCGCCAGACGTGCAGACGCCTCCGAGGCGGTTCAGCCCGCCCAGAGGTCTGTGCTCGAGCGGGCAGGTGGACGGTGCCCCAGGGCCCCTCCCGCAGGGAGTCTCTCCAGGCTGTGGGTGCCTCCACCCGCCCTCGCCAAGGCCTCCAGACCTTTCCAGCTCCAGCCCAAATCAAGCGATGCCTACTGAAGGATCCCCAGGTGTGCGGAGGCCTCTCCCGCCCTGCTCGCCGGAAAAAAACGCCCGGGCAGAGACGAGCTCAGACGCCCTGGAGCCGGGTCAAGGTGAAGCCAGGCCTCTCCCGTCCTCCTCCCGAGGGAGCTGAGCAGCACAGGCCGGCCTGGGCGGGCAGCCGGCCGGGTGGCTCCCAGAGGGCCCGGCTCGTCGTGGCCGAAGCCGGATCTGGGCCGCTCGGAGGCTGCCTCGCGCTGCCCTTGTCCCTGGAGGGCCGGGTGCCCCCGAGGCCCGAGCGGGAGTGAGTGCCCACTGTGGCGGGGCACTGCGGAGGCTGGCGCCCCGGGGCTCCCGGCCCTTGGCCAGCCCCGCCTTCCGGCCCCCTGGCTCTTTCTCAGGGGGTGTTGAGCCCTGAGGACAGGGGCCTGGGGGTGCCGGTCCCGCAGGGAAGGTGACCCTCCTCACCAGAGCTCGTCCCCTCCTGCCAGTCGGCCGCGGGCCCCTGCAGGGCCGTGGACTCGGCCAGCCCTGCGCAGAGGCGAGGCTGGAGGCAGGAGCAGCTTGACACGGAGCTGGCTGCTCCTCCAGGAGCGCCAGGCTGGACAGAGCCCCGACTGGGGGTGTGGTCAGAGACGCGGGGTGCCGATCCCAAGTGCGCTGCTCCCGGGTCTTCCAGAGCCGGCCTCCGTGGCCAGAGACTCGTGCAGACCGGCTCAGGCTAAAAGGAAAGGCCCAGCGCCAACCGTCTTCCAAAGCAGCGCGGGTGGGCGCTCCCGCGCACGCCGCCTTGTCCTGCACCCCCCGCATGCGCTGCCTGGGGCCCTCTGGGGGCGCGGTGGGGAGCCAGCCTGGCTGCATGACCTGTCCTGCCTGCTGGGTCACTTCACGCGCGCCGCAGCGGCCAGCATCTGGGGGACGCCGCCGCCCTTCTGGTGCGGGCGGGCGCACAGCGGGAGTGGGCGGGGCGCATGCGCCCAGGGGCGGGGCACGGTCTGGTGCCAGGTCCTTTTCCAAAGACACCGCCTCCCTGCCTGTCCTGGAGGGTCCGTTCTCGCCCGGCGCCTCAGTTTCCCCAAGTGCATGGTGGGGTGGGGGGGGGTCAGGCAGCAGGGAGGCGGCTTCTCCCTTCCCTCCCTGACCCTCGGGATTTCCTCGCGCCGGGTCCAGACTGCGAGTGCTACGGCCACTCCAACCGCTGCAGCTACATCGACTTCCTCAACGTGGTGACCTGCGTCAGCTGCAAGCACAACACGCGGGGCCAGCACTGCCAGCACTGCCGGCTGGGCTACTACCGCAACGGCTCGGCCGAGCTGGACGACGAGAACGTGTGCATCGGTGAGCGCGCGCGGGGCGGGGCGGGGACCCCCGGCCAGGGTCCCGGCAGGCTGTGGAAACCCCGACTTCAGGGCCCGGCTCGCCGCAGGCCCCGGAGCTCAGAACCACGGGCAGTTCCCGTCCCCTCGCTGGGCTGCTTTTGTGGCTGAAGCTCGGCCCCAAGTGCTCCCTAAGCCGAGGCCCGATCACCAGGCCGGCCCGGCGGTGGGCACTGCTTTCTTCAGAGTTCTGTTTCAGGACTGGTTTGGGCCAGGGCGGGTGCGTCATCCCCAGGGGCCCCAGACCGCACCCGCCGGCCTGGAAGGGGTGCCGGCAGCCTTGCGAGGCCAGGTCTCAGCCCAGGACACCCAGCCCAGAGCCCCATCCCGACCACCCAGCGGGCTGTGGCTGTCCCGTGCAGCACGGGTGCGGGCTGGCCGGGCAGGGCACAGGCGGCCGGGGTGGGCAAGGCCCCTCCTGGCGCCTCCGTCCTGCCTCCCTCTGCCTTACCCCCGGGTCCAGCGCTGGGCTTCAGGAGCCCCCACAGAGCAGAGGCCTCAGAAAACCATCGCGGGCGGAGCAGGCCAGGGGGAGGCCAGAGCCTGCTGCACCTCCCACATGCCCCCAGGGAGAGCGCTGTAGGCTGGGGTGCTGGGCGGCCTCAGTGAAGCTCTGTCCACCTGGCGAGTCACAGCCGGGAGCCGGGAAGGGTCAGCTCCGTCCACGCAGTCCCAGATGCAGAGCGGAGGCTCAGGGGGGGAGAGCCGGGCCCAGTCACCTGCTGTGCAGGAGGCGGGTAGCTCCGGTCTCGGGTGCCAGGGAGCCCAGACCCGCTTCCCCGAGGGCAGGGCAGCCGGCTCACGGGGACACCGTGGGGGCTCACGGGGGAGTGCAGGGCAGGGCTGCTGCGAGGCGAGGCGGGCCGGGGCTCACCATCGCCCGCCCTCCCGTCCAGAGTGTAACTGCAACCAGATCGGCTCGGTGCACGACCGCTGCAACGAGACGGGCTTCTGCGAGTGCCGCAAGGGCGCGGCGGGGCCCAAGTGCGACGACTGCCTGCCCACGCACTACTGGCGCCAGGGCTGCTTCCGTGAGTGCGCGGCGGCGGCCGGGGGCGGGGGCCAAAGCGGAGTCAGCGCGAGGTGGTGTGGGAGGGTGGGGCGGGCTGCGCGTTAGGCTTGCGGGAGCGGGAGGAGGGGTGCGTCCGAGGCGGCGCGGGGTGGGGGTGCTGCCGCCACCGGCAGGGACGCACAGCCTGGCGCTGGAGAGCGGCCCTGGACACCCGCCTGGTGGTCGGCGCCAGGCAGGGGTGTCTCGCGGCCCCGGGCGCGCTCCGCCTCCGGCACCCGGGGCTCTGGCGTCCAGGCCGCGGGGCTAACCGCGCCCCGCCCCGCAGCCAACGTGTGCGACGACGACGAGCTGCTCTGCCTGAACGGCGGCACCTGCCTGCAGAACCAGCGCTGCGCCTGCCCGCGCGGCTACACCGGCGTGCGCTGCGAGCGGCCGCGATGCGCCGACGGCGCCGGCGACCTGGACTGCGACCGCGCGCCCGGGGCCGCCCCGCGCCCCGCCACCCTGCTCGGCTGCCTGCTGCTGCTGGGGCTGGCCGCCCGCCTGGCCTGCTGAGCCCGCCCGGACCGCGGCCGGGAAGGCGGATGCGCGCCCTGGGGAGCCCCGGGCCCCGGGGCAGGAGCCGGGAGCCGGCGTCGAGGCCGGCGGTGAGAAGGTGCGGCCGAAGCTGCTCCTAGGTGCTACCCAGCGAGTCCTCCTGCCCGCCTCCCCGGCCCCGCCCCGCGCCGCCCTCCCGCCGCCCGGGGGCGCTGCGCGGCTCTGGCCCGGGGCCTGCGTTTCCGTCTTAGTTTTTCTGTTAGCGCCACTCCTTCCTTGTTATCCTCATTCTTCCTCGGTGCGGGCGGTGAGGACGGGCGGGCGCGCCGCGCACCCCACACCGGCGCACAGACGCACCCACGACTGCTGCAGACCCCGGCCGCCAGCCAGAGGACCCCAAATCCAGTCGCCTACACCAGTCGCTGACTCGACCTCTCTCCTCTTCCGTTTTCCTTTGCGCCCGCCACACCCAGGCGGAGAGGCTGCGCGGGGTCAGGAGGAGGGCCGGGCGGCCACGCGGCTGGCCGGAGGACCGCGGCTGCGGGGCTGGCGTGGGGAGGAGGGCCGGGCGGCGGGTGCGCTCAGAGTAAAGGATCTGCTCCAGGCGGTGTCGGGGCCTGCTTTCTTTCCGTGTGGTTCACCTCTGCAGGTTTGGGGTTCACCTCTGCAGGTTTGGGGTTTGAGGAGGAGCCCGAAACAGCCTTAAATGAATGGACTGCGCTGTCAGGGCCACGCCCCAGGCGCTGGGGGGAGCCGCCTTGGGCAGGCTTCGGAGAGCTGAGGCCTCACCCGGGTCTGCCAGGCAACCCCGTGTGGGAGCGCCCCCAAGCCTGGGAGGTGGTCTCCCCACCCCTAAGTCCAGAGCGAGGTGGCCTGTTTCCTCAGTGTCCCCAGACTCAAGAGGACACACTGAGCCTGGCCAGCAGGGCCCTTTGGCAGAGTGCGGCCGCGTGCACGTGTCCCCCGGTGCCCCCAGCCCGGCCTGGGCCCTGGGCCGCTGCCGCCACCTTCTCCGGGGCCCGCTGGCAGAGCTCCCCAAGGGGGCGCAGGCGGGTGGGGGCCACCTCCCGCCTTCTCTCCTGGTGTGGGAGGCGTGTTGGGGACCCTGGGGCAGCATGGGGGTGTGAGGTCCACCTCCCTTGCTGCGGAGGCCGGGGGTCCTGGGGCCCCCATCCCCACCTACCTCCAGGCACACAGGACCCTGGGTCCCACGGATGCCGTTCAGGGCTCGGCGGCTCTCCGGCGGCAACTGGGAGGGCAAGGCCGCCACCGCCCAGGGCAGTGCCGAGCCCGGGAACGCTCCTGGCCCTGAGGAGAGGGGACCACTCCGACGAGGAAGAGGGACTGGTGGCAGACCGTCAGACCGCAGCCCCCCCAGGCCCTCCAGCACCAGGCTGCAGCGGCAGCTCCCAGCCCCCAGGGAGGTGCCTGAGGCCAGACCCCCACCCCACCCCTTGCTCCCCAGCTGCAGCATCACCTTCTCGCTAACGGGACCCCACTTAGCCCGGCTGAAATGGAATACCCCAGTCCCCTGGTAGCTGGCAGTGGCCACAGCCCCAGTTCTGGCCCGTGATACCGAGCGGGCATAATGGTGGGGCTTCTAGAAAGTTCTTTAAAGGCCTCCCCTCTCCCGCCCCACCAAGCTTCCACTGGGCTTGTTTTGGGCGCGGAGAGTTCCCTCTTGTCCCTCCTCATTCAGGCAGTGGGGCTTTGGGAGGGGCCAGTAGCACCCCCAGAGCCAGTGGACGCCCCTGGGGTGGTGGGGCCTGGGAAGTGATGGTGGCTTACTGAGGACCCAGCGGAGCTGGGACAGCAGCTGGTCGCTGACCCCCTTCTTCACGCATGGGAAAGAATAACCCCCAGTGTGACCACGCGCTGGCACTCGGCTTCCCTGTTGCCTGTGGACCACCCACGCAGCCCTGCCCCGGGGTCAGTGCTGTTCCGACCAGCTCTGTCCAGGACAAGCCGGGCAAACCCTCCACTCAGGGACGCCAGCTGTGGCCCTGGCAAACACCCCCCCCACCCCCGCACGAGGGCGGCGGGAGGTCCAGGACCCCGAACCAGCGGGATGTGGCCAGAGCTCCTGGGGTGCCCTGCGATGAAGACAACGCAAGGAGGGAGGAGGAAGGCTGAGAGGGTGCACGCCCAGGGGGGGCGTGGCCCCACCTCGGCACCCAGAGCGCCCACATTTGAGGTTTCATGCGGCAGGGCCCCGGCTGTCCGCAGGCCTTCGCTGCACTGCTGGGGTCCCACGGAGGGGCCCTGCGTCGGCCCGACACTAGGTGTGTGCCCAGCGGACCCCACGGGCCTGGGAGGCGGGGGCCCTGCAGGACGGGCCTGTCCTCCCGCTCAACTCCCCTCGCTGTGTCAGCCCCCCTCGCTGCATCAGCCCCGGGGGGTTCCCAGTGCGGCGCGGGAGGGGAGCACATCCTGAATCTGAGCGGACCCGGAGCCGTCCCGAGGGCTGCTCAGGCCCTGACCTTGGCCGGAGGGCAGAGGGAGCGCTGCTAACGGCCATTTGGAAAACTGACACCCTCTGAGCAGCGGGAGGGGAACAAGGTCAGCAGTGGCCCAGCCTGGCCAGCCCCTTCCTGATGGCCCTGCCCCGGGCCCGGGGTGCCGGTGGCGCGGCCCAGAGAGGCACCCCTCCCACACGGTGGGCGAGGGGAGCCCCGCACCTGAGGTGTGACCCTCCTCTCAGCCCCGTGCTGTGGGCTGGGGCTGGGTAATTCTGGGGGCCAGGGGCACAGGGCAGGGGCTGTCTAGGCCCTGTGGACCCTGGGCCTCACCAGTTCCCCAGACCCAGGGGGACCCTCTGGGCCCTGTGGACGCCCCGGCCCCAGGCCAGCAGGTGCAGCAGCCCTGTCCTCCCTGGGCACCCAGAGTGCTGGCGTCACAAACTGGGGGCAAACGGAGGACCACGGCTTGCTGGACGGTGGGGCTTGGTGGCCAGGGCACCCAGAGCTACATTTGCTGGGGAGCTGGAGCAGGAGGGGGCTCAGAGCGACCCTGGTGACCCTGGTGAGCCCAGCGTGCACCTGTGGCCCCCAGGGCTCGGGCAGGAGCTGCAGCCCCCTGCAGGGCTTCCTGCTGTCAGGAGCCTGGGGAGCCTGGAGAGCCGGGCTCATCTGAATGGCTCTGCTGTCAGGGAAAAGCTACAGCCTCCTGCCGGCCCCTGCCCCTGCCCCCTCCAAACAAGCAGCTGCTGCGTCAGCAGCTCCTGCCTCCCAGCACTACAGCTCAGGGCGTTTATGGGCGCCTGGGGAGCAGCCACCAGCCTCCCCCACCTGGGTGGCCCAGGCATGCTCGCCCCCACACCAGCACTGAGCCCCAGTCCCAGGGGGACCCCAGCGTCTCAGGCCAGAGGAGTGAAGGGAAAGGCATAGGGAGAGGAGCTTTACTTATTCATTTTTCCTTTTGGAGACTCGAGTCAGCAGGGCAGGGGAGCAGGAAACGAGCAAAATCACAATTGGCGCCACAGCCTCTGCGGGAGCCGGTGGCCGTGAATCGTGTCCAGGCCGGTGCTTGTCCATAAAGCAAGCCCCGCACGGACGGACAGCTCCACGAGGCTGGGCCGGAGCTGACCCCTTTCCCGGGTGCAGGCTGGGCGGGGGCTGGGGTCACCAAGCCACCCCACCGAGACACCCCAAATGCCCACTCTGAACGTGCCCTCTCAGCGGAGAAGCACTGGGAAGTGCTCAGCAGAAAGGGGGGCGATTGAAGGATGCACCCCCCTGCCCACACACAGCAGGGGCCAGCACAGAGGGCACCAAGCCGCTGGGGCAGGTGGCCAGAGGTGGCCATCACCGTCCCCATGGCCAGGAGCTGCCCTCCACGTGGGCCCGGGCCGAGGCTCGCACCTCCCGCCCACCAAGGCCGGGCTCTCTTCTCCCACCTGGCAGAGGGCACGGAGGGATGGCAACTCGGCACGGGAGGTGGGAGTCCGCGGAGGGTGCAGCTGTGGTGGCCCTGGGGTCCCTGGCCAGGGCGCGCCATTTTCTGATGGGCGGGCAGTGCCGGCCCAGCCAGGCGTCACTGGAGTGGGGCCTGAGTCCAGGACAGCTGAGCTGGGCCCCGCAGCTGGCGCGGACGCCACTGGCAAGGCCCACACTGAGCCCCACAGTGGCCAGGGCCCACCGTCCTCCCCGAAGGGCAGCTCCCAGCAGTCGGGGCCACCCGCAGCCCAGCGCCTGACTCAGGCCGACCACGGAGCGGCCCGCGGGCTCCACGCTGGCCTCGGCTCCCCTGTCCCGGTGCGTGATGACAGGCCCACCAGGAGCACAGAAGCCGGCGACAGGCAGGCGCTTCCGGGGCTGGAGACTCCTGGGCGTGCGCTCAGCTGCTGTGTTGTCCCCCAAAGCTGCAGGCGGGCGCAGACCCACCCAGCCTTCTCCTGCCCTTTTTTCAACACAGCAAGCCCCTCCAGTGCCCAACACGCCCTGCCCGCCCTACCCCTCACCCAGGCAGGACTGGGCGCCTGCAGATCTGCTGAGGGCCCCCAGTTTCGTGCCAACCAGACGGTCCAGGAAGACGCGAGAGGTCCCTTCCACCTGGCGGCCTCCTCTCCACCCCCTCCAGCTCCCCATGCCTCCCTGGCCCCAGGGCCCCAGGGTGCTAAGGACGGAGTGGGGACTAGGGGAGGGGGTGCTTGGGATTACTGACAAGGAGTGAGTGGGGGGGCTAGGAAATCAGGGCCACATCCAGAGGTCCCCGGGAAACACACCAGGGTCCACCACCGGCGTGTCCCGCCCCCGAGCTTCCCCAGCTGTCAGTGCTCAGTCACCAGGTCCATGGTCTCTGGCTATGCCCGTGGCCAGCCCTGGAAATGTGGGGACACGGTGGGATCCAGCATTTGGCCTGCGGGCATCCAGCTCAGGCTCGAGGTCTCAACCACCCCAGGCGGAAGCCCCCCTCCCGTCCACCTGCTGGACTGGCTCTGGAAACAGAGGTCTGACCGGCCGCAGGGCTCACGGCACCCACTGCTGAGAACAGCGAGAGGCCTGTGCGTGTGCCGAGGAACCCGGGGGCGCGGGACACCCCCCCCCCCGCCGCCAGCAGCGGCCCAGCCGCACCCGCAGTGGGGGAGCTCGGGGGCCGCCGAGGCGGTGGAGCAGCCCCTGGGCAGGTGACCCAGGCGCGCTGGCGCCGAGAGGGGCGGCGGCCAGGCCGTGTCCTTGGGTCAGCGCGCTGGCGGCCTCTCGCCCCCATGGGCGGGACGCCCTGGCCAGGGACGCAGCGGCCACGCGCTGGCGTCGCGGGCTCTCTGGACCCCCGCGCCCTCCTGCCCAAGGGTCGCGCACACCCAGCCAGGAGCGTCCGTGGGCGCAGCGCGGGCCTCGGCAATTCAGCCCCCGGGCGCGCCCCCCAAAGGCCCCAAGCAGGTGCTGGGGTGAAAACCGGCCCCGAGTGTGGGGCCGCTGACGTGACCGAGGGCTCCAGCCGGGCGGACGCCGAGCCTAGCAACCGGCGCCCCGGAAGTGCTGAGCGAAGGGGCAAAGCAGGGGCACGCCGCGTCCTCTGGGAGGGGCAGCAACGGGGTTCTGGTCTGACCCTCCGCGACGGGGCTGTGGGAGCGCAGCGGGCGCCACCTGCTGGGAACGCGCCGAACAGCCGGTCAGAGACGGGTGATGAGAAGGGTCCACTGTAGGCCTCGTTTCTTTTTAATATTTATTTACTTATGCACACACGAGGTGGGGTACAGGCAGAGGCGCGGGGACGAGAGGACCCACCAGAGACAGCGGGGAGCAGAGCAGGCAGATCCACTGAGACCCACAGCTGAGGGGGCAGCGGGAGGCAGGAGAATCTGCTGCGCCTGGGGGTCCCTCCCTGGCGGGGGATTGAACGCGCGCTGCAGCGGCTGCGGAAGCCCCCGTGCGGCGCTCAGCCCCTTGCGCCCCAGGGAGGCCCCGGTAGGTCTCGTTTCTGCTGCCGCGAGAAGGCGCCGGCAGGCTCGCGGGGGTGCTTGGGCCGCGGCCTGGGCGGGTCTCCCGGCTGCGGGCAGCGCGGGCCAGGGCAGGTGCAGGTGTTTAGGGCCGCAGGGCCGGGCCACCGCCTGGATTCCCGCAGCAAGGCCGATTGGCTTGACCGGAAACAGCCCCTGCTCCTCCCAGCGCAGTTCCAGAAGCGCTTCGCAGAGGCCCGCTCGCCTCCCAGCGCCCTCTTCCCCGAGAGGAGCCAGACCGCTGCGGGGGGCGGGAGGCGGGGGCGCGGGCGGACCCCACGCTGGGCAGAGCGGTCGGGCACGCGGGACGTCGGAGTCACCGGTAAGGAGGCGCGGGGCCGGGCAGGCGGAGGGGGCGCGCACAGCTGCGCGGGGAGGGCACCCGCCCCGGCTGCGGCCGAGCGGCGTGGACACCCGTGGCCATAGCGAGGCAGCACATGGGCAAGGGGACAGGGCCGGGGGTGCTGCGCCCTCTTCGGCGGGTGGCCTCTGCGATGATGCGGCTCGCGAGAGGCTCCTGAGTCGGGTCTGGGCTCGAGCGGGCGCAGGCGAAGACCCTCCGGGAGGCCAGTACGAGGAGGAGCCGGATGGAGCGGGCCGGGAGGCCGGGGGTCAGGGCAGGCCGGCCGGCAGGGCGGCCTGGGGTGGTCTAGATGCCGGGGCGCTGGCAGGTCTCGGGCCCGGGCGGCCGTGGCCTGGGATGGGGCTCTCGGGCACAGGCCTGGGAGGGCAGCGGTCCGCCTCGGAGACGCCGTGGCCGCCGGCGGGGCTCCTCGGCTGCACAGCAGGAGGCTGAGGGGGCCCGGGGTGCAGGCCGCTCCCGATCGTCTCTTGGGGGGCATGAGGCGTCGCTGGAGCGAAGTGAGGCCACATGGCCGCTCTGCAGGAGGGGGCCGAACCTCAGGTCAGTGCCGCGCGCGCGCCCGCGCAGGCGGCTGGGGAGGCGCAGTCCCGCCGGCGGCCACCGGGAGGCACCAGTGTGCGCGGCCGACGGCCCGGCCCGGCCCGGCCAACCCGCCCGGCGGGAGAGCGCACCCCGGCTGCACCGCGCGCGGGCCGCGGTTCCCTGGCGGAAGCGGTGGCGCCCACACCCGAGCGAAGGCGAGCACCCCAGGGGCCTGCGGGGTGCCGTCACCACGACCCTCCCAGGCTGGAAGGAGCCTGCGCGGCCCGGAGGCCCAGAGGGGGACCCTGCCCCCCCCCCTCGCCGCCACCGCCTGGCGTCCTGGGGTCGCGCCCGGCCCGGGCTCGCCCCGACCGCCGCCGTCGCGCGTCTGTGCGCGGGCACGCGAGTGTTGCGCGAGGTGGTTTTTACTGGGGGTGGGTCGGTGCGCCTCGCTCTCCAGCCGCCAGACATGCGCCCCGGCAGGCCACGTGAGCACCACCCCTGTGCCTGCAGGTGTGGCCTGCCCCCCACCCTCGTGTCCTGGGGCCACCAAAGGTGGGGACCATGCGAGGGGCTTCCCCAGCACCAGGTCACTGCACCTTCACCTGCACCCTGGAGAGGGCGCCAGCTCCAGCCCAGGCCCAGGAGGCCTGGGGGGCGGGCAATTCCAGCGTGAGCCCCCCTCTCCCCACCCCCCCCCCCCCCCCCCCCCGGCCCCCCCCCC
>JAGFMF010011945.1:785289-804967 GCA_019455555.1 Galemys pyrenaicus | reverse complement strand
TCTCTGTGGTGAATCCTCTCACCCCCCCCCCCACACCTCTGGCCTGTACCCCAGTGCTTGTATGCATAAATAAATAAAATTAAAAAAAAAAAAAAAAGGCAGCTAGGATTTCAACTTGGGGAGTAGTGCCATCTTAGCAGCACTAAGCTTTTAGTCCAAGAACATGAGATGTCTTCCCAAATGTTATTTAGGCCATTTTTTAACTTCTTTCAATGTTTTATACATTTTAGTGTACAAGTCCTATACTTCCTTCGATCATATTTATTTATAAGCATGCCATTCTTTTTGATGTTTTTGTGGTATTTTTTTTCCAAATTCTTCCCCAGGTTGCTCACTGCTAATGTACTGAAACACAACTGAGTTTTTGGATGTTTATCTCATGTCCTGCAACTCTGCTGAGCTCATTTATTATGCCATCTATGAAAAAAGAGTTTTACTTCTTTTTCAATACCCTTTTCTTCCTTAGTTGTCATGGCTAGACTGCCTAAGGCACTGCTGCAGATACGAACAGAGATTAGGCATTCTCCCTGATCTGAGGTGGGAAATCTTAGTCTTATTATCAAGTGTGATGTTGCTATGGGTTTTTCACTGATGCCTTTTACTAGGTTGGGGAAGTTCCTTTCTATTTCTAGTTTGTTGAAAGTTTTTATCATTAAAGTATGCTGGCTTCAGTCAAATGCTTTTTCCACACCTATTCAGATGATCATGCGGGATTTCCCCCTTTTATCCTTTTAGTATGGAATACCTTATAATTACTAATTTAGTATAGAGCATCAGGCAGATTTTTTGTATGCTGAACCCACCTTGCATTCTTGAGATAAACCCCATTCAGCTGGAGTCTAACCCTTTAAACGAGCAGCTGGGCTCAGCTGCCACTGCTGTGTTGGGTTTCGCGCGTGCATTCACACAGGACACTGTTCTGTAGTTTTCACGCGCTGTCCTTCCACCGCTTTGGTACCAGGCGGTACTGGGCTCAGAAGGAGCTACAGAGTTTTCTGTCTGCTTTGATATTTTGGAAGAGTTTGAGAAGAGTTACTGTTAATTCCTTTTCAAATGTTTGGTAGAATTCCCCAGTGAAGTCTAATTCTGGATTCTTCTTTCTTGGGGAGGTGTGTTTAACCACTCCCTTTACTTCGTATAGGTCACTTCAGTTCTTCTGTTTTTCCCTGAGTCAGTTTTGCTAGTTTGTATATTTCTAGGTTAAAAATCTTTTGAATTAGTGGCTTCCTAATATTTATTCATAATTCTTACGGCTGATGTAAAAAGGAAACAAGGTCGTGATCTTCACACTACACACTAAGGCACTAAAAGGGGGAGATAATGTATTCTAAGTGAAAAGTGACTCCCTGGGTCTGCTAGAATTAAACGCCAATTAACAAGCCACGGCACCCCAGGCCTAGACAGCGCTCCACCAAGTCCACTGTCAGATGTAACGGTGACGACCCTCGGCCGGCAGGAGGTGGCCCCTCTACAGGGCTCTACGTATGAGCCGTCCTGCGGCCGGCAGGAGTCCACGGGCCACGGCACGCTCGTCCAGGCAGTCCCTAGTGCTAGGGTCCTTTTTAATTCCCTCTCTCTCCTTTCTTGTTTTTCAATTCAACAGAAATATTGGCAAGATCTGCAAAACACAGCCCTCCCTTTGAAGCAGCAAGTGACCGTGCTGTGACCTGCCGGGGGCTGTGTGACAAGGCTTTAAGGCAGGCCTCCGAGGGCTGCGACGACCCCAGACAGCAGCAAGCACGGACACAAGCACTTCAGTCCCACAGCCAACAAGGGACGGGGCTCTCCAAGAACCAGTGAGCTCGCACGAGAGCCAGAGTCTGATACGAGAACACAACCCAGGCAGCCAGCCAGTGAGGCCTGACCGGCCACTAACATGCGCCAGACACAAGACCAGATGGAAATCAGGAAAAGCTGAACCTCTGAAAAAAAGAAGACGCAATAGCTGGTCAAAGAACTGAAGACAAAGAATCAGAGTGCAAAAAAATCACTTCAGAGAAATTCTGAAGAGAAAAATATGTAACACAAGCAAACCAACCCTATGTGGTTTCTCCTAGGACTGAGACGACTTCATTAGAAAAGCCCGCCCCTGGCCCTCCCTGGTGGCGCAGCGGGTTAAGCAACACACTGTGAAGCAAACCGCAGCCGCTGCAGCACGAGTTTGACCCCTGCCTCCGGCTGGGGAGGTGACCCACAGGGCACAGCAGACCTCTCCAGCCTCGCCCACTGCTCCCCTCAGCAGTGTGTTTCAGTCAGCTCTGGATCTGCCTGTTCTGCTCCCCGCTCTGTCTGGTGGATTCTCTCACTCCTGCACCTCTGGCCTGTACCCCTGTGCTCGTATGCATAAATAAATAAATCTTTTTTAAAAAAGTGATCCCGCCCCTCCAAAAATAAATAAACAAACAAACTGAGGTCCACAGGCCAGAAATGTATTGCATGGAACAACAAGAAAGCTCCAAGTTAGGGGAGATTTCTTCCCGGTAACTAGAGGTCACTGTCACGTGGTGCAGGTTTCTGAACAGCGACACAGCTCCAAACGAACAGTCAGCTCTCACATGCGAGTGAAGAAGCCAGTCTCCTGATTACAAGATGCGTCAAGACTACGGTTAGAGCTTTTGATCGCACAGCGTAATACTGATCCTCAGGGTACTGATATTAGGCAATTAGATGGAAATGAATCATAAATTATTCATCAGTCACGGGTAGGAATTATTTCATGAAAACCAATCGACATTCCTATGGTGACGGTTATGCAGATAAAAAATGTAAGGTACCTGAAAAAAAAAAAAAATGTATAGATTCCTCACCCTTTTCTGTCAAACTCTTTGTCCAAATCCTTCTGAATCATGGTCTTCTGAGCCTTGTAATGAGTGATGATGCCAATGTTCCGGAAAGTAACATCCCTCCTCTTGTCTTTAATAAGTTTAATTATTTCCATCACCAGTTTAATTTCTTGCACGTTTACATATGAGCTAAATAAGACGGAGGAAAAGAACAACCTATCAGTGGCTCCTGAAGCTCCAGCCTGGCTTTCCTCGCAGTAACAGGCGGCCGGTCGTGACGCAGTGACCATGACGATGACCATAACATCTCACATGTGAATAGCATAAAAATAAACTCAGTGAAACATGAAGTTGTAAAGACTTTGACGTAACCCACGTTCATCTGGTCGAATGCTCTTGTAAGAACAAAAGTACAGTAATGAAAATATGAATAACGAATAGCTAACTTTGGAGGCTCATTACCTTCTAGACCCTGAGAAAGTACACGAGGCGCCCTCCCCGTCCCGCCCTCACCCTGTGCCCAGGAGAGCGGGAACAGCCCGCCCCCCCCCCCCCCCCCCCCCCCCCCCCCCCNCCCTCCCCGTCCCGCCCTCACCCTGTGCCCAGGAGAGCGGGAACAGCCCGCCCCACCCCGCCGCCCCGCCCCCAGCCCCCAGCCCTGATGAGCCCCGGGGCCCAGCAGCAGTTCGCTCCTGTCCTCACGACCCTCCTCACAGGCCAGATCCGGCACCCCAGGTCCTCCGCAGGCCTAGGTGTCCTCTCATGACAACATCAGATGCAAGCTGGGGCGCCCTGCACCCTTACCCCTAGGCTACCTCACTGCGAGCCTTACGAGCGCGCGGTCCCCACTTCAGGACAGACCCTGTAACGGAGTGCCAGCTGCCCGCCTCTCCCACCCCCTTGGTCACCTCAGGTCAGCACTCCTCCTGTCACCTCCGTCCCTGGACTCGGGGGCTCAGCCCGCACCCTGCTCCATTCTAACTGGCTCCGCTACAGCCGCTACGCTACAGCCGCTACGCTGCAGCCTCACCCACCGCGCGCCGCTGTGTCTAACTTCTCCCTCCATCTCTGTGCCTCAACACGTGTCTGGTCATCGTGGAGGGCGCCACCGCCTTGCAGAGCTCTCGTGGCAGGGGGCGGACTCTCCTTCCTCCTCCTTCCTGGCAGAAGGGGGTTTGTCCCAAGCTAACAAGCACCGCTCCAGACGCGACTCCTCTACTCTCTCAGGAAGCTCTGGCGTGTGGGCTTTCTCCCTGATGAACAAACACTGCTCTTCGTCATCATTCACAGTGACCTGACCCCTTCCCTAATTCATAGTCCGGTATCCCGGACGGCTCCCTGGCTCACTCATCCCCCTCCTTGAGACAACCTCCTCCCATCAGGCCCAGTCTGCTTGAGTCCCAGCGACAACCTTAGCATGAGCGTTCCCACACGTTAGGTAACACGATCCCATTACACAGTCAAGAAGTGAAGAGGCTGGAAGACAGAGAAACAGCTGTAACCCATGTTTAAAAAAAGAGAAGCTACTGATACAGTTAAATGAAAATGATTGTGCCCCAAGCCCAGGCAGAGATGTGTACGGAAAATGCTTTGAATAAAAATACCGACAAAGTATCAATTCTGAACATCACCGCGAACTGAAGACATGAGAGCACTTACTCGTTGTCCCGTCTCTCTGAGCCGTCTCCCACGTCGAACACCAGGTAAGGCTGGAAAGGCCAGTCTGAGGAACACCGGCTGGTCTCAGTCACTCTGCAAAAAAAGCAGCCACCGTTCAGAATACAAGTTGTAAGAGCTTTTTGGTTTTGTTAATTTACACCACTTTTTTGCAGGGCAGGAGCTGGGGAAGTTAAGGGGAAAGGAAAGACCTTTTTAATAATGTTTTAGTGAAAGGTACAAAACAATTCTAACCCTATTCTAGTACTAGGGAGAACGATCTATGAATTAAAATATGCCACGCATGACAGCAAAGTTACCGATGACGACGTAACAGAGAAGGCAGCCGCGGGCCGCCACGCCGTCCACAGCCACCCCACCCGGAGCCTGCGTCTGGTCTCAGAAGCTAAGCTGGCCCGGGCCTGGTTAGCATTTAGCGCGGATGTGAGGTGTATGGCGAGTACCGCATGACTTCCTCCAAAAACCTTGAAAAAGCAAAAACTAAAGAACTGGCAGCAGATGCAGCAAAGTGGCACCACGGGCTCTCCCGGGAGGGGAGACGGGGGTCCGCCCCTCCTTCTCTGCTGGTTTGCACTCGCTGCAACCAACGTGGCTCACACAAGTACAAGAAAATGACCAGGCCTTCAGCCTAGAGTCGTCGGGACTAGGCACGGGCACCAGCGCGCGGCTCCTCTCCCGGCCCGAGGACCACGCTGGCGCACGGGGACAGGCCTACCTGTTTGTCTTCAGGTTTCTGTTGTACACGTAGTTGGAAGGGAAGAGGCAGATGTCGGGGTGCATCCGGTACTGCACGGTGAGCTGCAGGATGGGCAGCCTGCTGATCACGTCATGCTCCACGTTCTCGCCCAGCAGCTTGCAGAAGCGTGCCATCATCGACTGGTCGTAGCCATACTCCTGCGCCTTCTGCGGGCCAAACAGAGCCGCTGCAGGGGCTGCACGCTCCCGCTCACCGAGCGCCAACACGCGTGGGGAGTCGGCGACACGCGACCACCGACGACCAAGACAAGACGTCTCCGGGGAGAGGAGCCCGAGAGCCACATGCCTGACTGACAGCTCAGGGGCTTCGCCTCTGCCCACACTGGAAATGGTCTCTAAACATAGTATCTCTTTAATGTTTTCCTGAAATGTGTACCTATTTAAATATAAGTCAGGGGTTGGGTTTTTTCTTTTATGTGTATGTTAGCAGAAGAAATCAGAGACTTAACCGCGCCTCAGCCTGCCTTTCCCACAGCAAGCACCCACCCACCGCACCCTTCACCCGCTGACGCGGCCTCCCCTGCACACGCACATGCACACCTTGAACACAGAGGCAGACAGAGGTTTCTCTCTTCTCAGCCCTTCCCTACTTTGCTGACCAAATAACAGACGACGATCCCAAATGACACCCCTGTCCCCAGAAAAACAAACAAAAAACCCTTTCTACTTTCAAGCAATGTGAACAGAACGTACCATGGAAATGACGGTGGGAGGGAGCTGCTTGGGGTCTCCTACGAGGATGAGCTTGTTGCAACGGTGGATGAGCGGAGTGAGGGTCTCGACTTCACAAGATTGCCCGGCCTTGGTAAGAAAGGACAGGGAGATGTCCTTAACTCCTGCTGCTAGTTATTTATCCACATGCATTTTCTTTAATTCATGAAAGTTCTAACCGTTCAGGAGTATCACTTCTGTACCAAATAGTCAGAATAAGACTTCCTCTAGGTAGAGAGAACAGAAACAACTCTCAAAACCCCAAGGCCACGGATATGTTTTGAAACCAGCTCCCACTCAGGAGTCAGCCCCAGCTGGAAGGCGGGTGTCACCCCAGCGTGTCCCTGCGGGAACACAGGGCTGCAGACCTCCCAGGTTCTTCATGCCCCTCAGAAGCCTCTTCAGCCACAGCACTAAAGCTGCTCTTCAACTCAGGGACCTTTTTATCAGTGATTCCATGACTTCTGCTTTTTCGTTCTGGCGAATTCTGGGTCGCTGATCTCCTGAGCTGATTCTCCGTATCTACTTCCCATCTCGTCTGTCCGCTGGCTCTACACTCTGGCAAGCAGCAGGTACCCATAAATGCTTGTTCAATGAACGAACTAGGAATAAGGATGTTAGCGGGAAATACTGTGACTCAGAGCTTTTCGAAGTTATGTCACAACCGCTTCAGAGGTAACCAGAGTGCCAAGCAGGAGCGACATGGGGCGGCTGGGGGTTTGTTGGGAGTCATCGTGCATCCTGTGGACCACAAGCCCAGTGTGGACCGGCAACGCGCACCTCAGGGGGTGATCAGCATGGCGTTTCAACACCACACCCGGCCCAGCAGGCAAGACCAGCTGCCAGGGCTGCCTGTCAACGCGTCAGCAGCCGCAGCCCAGAGACCCGCTCCCGACAGCGGTGCTCAGGCTGCATGCCGGCGGGCCACTGACCTCGTCGACGATGACACAGCTGAAGGGGACGCCGCCCTGCCCGCGGAACGCAGACTCCAGCAGCAAGCCGCCGCTGGTGCTCAGCGTGCAGCAGATGATGTGCGACTCCAAGATGATGATGCTCTGCGTCTTCTGCGGGCGGCCTTGAACCTACGGTGACAAAGCTAATCAGCACGCAGCTTACACAGTCTTGATGACAGGTCTATTTTCACTAGAAAACACCCGCCCTTGGTAATGTGACACAGCAGTATTTGGTAAGTATACAGGGGACCCCCAAGCCTAGAAACAACAGAAACATTCAAGATCATCAGAAGCTACCACATGAGCGCTGACCTGCTGTGCAGCCCCAGCTCCCAACAAGACGGAAGCACATCAAGGAAAACTGATCTGGCCAAAGTAGATGACGATTCTGATAGCCAGATGTCCATGACAGATGTCAGCATAAGTACAGATTAAACAATTACACTGCAGGGCCTCCCTGGTGGCGCAGTGGGTTAAGCAACGCACTAGGAAGCAAACCACAGCCACTGCAGCACGAGTTCGATCCCCGCTGCTGGCCAGGGAGGGGACCCACAGGGCGCAGCAGACCTCTCCTGCCTCGCCCGCTGCTCCCCTCAGCAGTGTTTCAGTCGATCTGCCTGTTCTGCTCCCCACTGTCTCTGGTGAATCCTCTCATCTCCCACGATTCTGGCCTGTACCCCAGCTCTTGTACGCATAAATAAATAAATCTTTAAAAACAAAAAAGAAAAAGAACAATTACACTGCACTGTGAGGCAATTACTTGATAAAACCAGGGTCAGGACTATGTTGAACACACACTCGCCTGCTGGTTTTTGGTTTGTAATGCCCTTTGTAAAGCTTGTGCCAACAAGAAATCAGATGAGCGCTGCTGTCCTTTCAGCGGGAGAAGCCCACTGGGCAGTTTCTGTAACCAACAAGGCATGGTGGAGCGGACGGGGGACTGATCCCTCGCTGCGCACGCCATCGGTGCTCAAACAACCAAGCGGCGTTCCCATCAGAGGCACAGCCAGCCTATTTCTGCTCCTGAAAAGCAGCAGCGATCACCCCCACATACGATCTGTTCATGGGGGTCGCAAAGCGCACCTGCAGACTTTAGCGGTTGGGTGGCAACCCTGGCCCTTCAGCGCTCCATGTTACAGCACTATGGGTCCCCGCCCTCAGCCATCCAGGCAGAAAATCTGCCAGCCAAGTAATTCCATGGCCTCCGGAACGATGTGACGAGCACAAAGACCCAGTACCTATGCACTTGGAATTCATCTTTAAATTTGGGAAGATTAATTCTGGGCTCAGTTAAAAATGTTAATGAAACACTTTCCACATTGATTTTAATTTAAACAAGCAAACTGCTAATGAAAATAGGCACTGAATTCAAGTGTATGTAGCCCCATAATAACACATCCGAAAAGAAAATTTCAGCTCAAAAAATACGACATTACCAGCTGGTATTAGCCTCTCTTCCCGACCCCCAGGCTGGTTCCACAGAGTCTGCATTCAGATCTTAACTGACACTGCTACAAAGAGCCGGGAGGCTGCACAGCTGGCGAAGGAGCCGCACGGACAGCGAGTGCAGACACGACGACTTTATCCCAGAATTCCAGGAGAGCTGCCCGAGCCTGAAGCCCATCCCAGCCGTCAGCCCCTGCACTTAAACCTGAACACACGAGTTTCCCTTTTCCTTCCTTTTTAATGAGGAAACCCCCAAGTCTCTTTCCATTAACTATCTATGACATAATAGCAACAGATTTGGGGGGAGGACGTCAACAAGAGCCTCCTTAGATACTTACCCAGACCTAGAAAAGGAAAAGACATTTTACCTCTCTTTGAGCTCTCGGCTGGTGGTAAGAATTCACTGGGCTAAATTAAAAAATATAAGTGTGCATGTAACCACACCGTTTCTTTTAATCCAAAAATGTTTATGACACATACCTTTTTAAATGTGACTGTGAGGCCCCCACCGGCTGCCTGTACTATTTCATAACTTAGAAAAGTGCAGCTAGAAGTGCTGCAGCTAAACTACTTACCTCTTTAATCTTAGAAGCAAGTTCCTGCCTTTCTTTTGAAACTCCGGCAATTTTTTCATCTAGTTCTTGCCGCTGGAAAACATTAACGCCGTCGTTAAAATCAAACTAAGCCCTGAGTGCTCCCAGCGGGCCACCTCACATTCCAAGAGTGAGCCTCCACTTCACCAATCTTTTTCCTCTTTCCCAGTCAAGTCCTGGCTCCCTTCTGCATGTGCCAAGAGTCCAGCCGAGCCACACGGCGGCGTAGCAGACGGAGCACGGCAGCTGCTGGGCCGGGCAGCGGCGCCCGCGCAGACCCTGCACAGACACCAGCCCCTTTGGGGAGCCCGAGAGGTCAGCCGCAGGGGTCGTGAGCAGTGGCAAGCGCCTGCGCGCTCTCCAACTGCCCCGATGGGCAGAGCTCCCCACCAGCTCCTTCTCCCAATTTCTATGTGAACCAGAGGTGGTTCTCAGCCACACCCAGCATCCTGTACCCCTGTGGTTACAGTGTGTTAAGCCCCAGCATCCATCCCTAAGAAACACGCATCAGACCTGCTTGCACGCTTGGAGACTATCAGAGCCTTCCTGGGAGCTGAGGCCAGATGCTGGGAGAGACCTCATCTCCCACTGGGTTTTCTAAGCTGGGCTGCTGGTGCCCCAGAACACTAGAGCCATCATCTCCTGGAGAAGAAATGGCCGACGTACAAAAAGGACCTTGTTTGGGCCACTGCATCCAGCCGTGCTGAAGTCAGTCCGCTCTCAGATTTCCAGGCACAGGAGCCACTGAGCTCCCTCTTTGCCTAACTTAACTGGGTTTCCTCAGCTTGCACACAGAAACAAAGTAAGGCATCAGCAACGATAGCCCGTGAGCCCATCCAACCCGCCGCCTGCTTCTGTGAGTAAAGCCCTAGGGGACGGCGCTGCACGCACCTACTGTGTGTCCCCGCCCACGGCTGCTTTCGTGCTACAGCAGCAGAGCGCAGCGGTGGAAATGGGGACCCTTCGGCTACCAAGTCTACTTACTTACTTGTCCCTTTCAAAAGTTTGTTAATCCCTGATACATGGCAGGCCACTTTTGTATAATTTTTATACAGAAATTATGCCATTCCACAATGAAAGAACAGACCAAACACTTGTACTCAACTAGTCTGTGTACCTCGAAGTCATTATAAAGCATCAGCCAAGACATGGTCGCCTGAAAAAAATAAAAAAACCGCTCACCTGCATCTCCCTACCACCCCGGCATAAAGCACGCTGGCGGGAAAGCTCATCCAGCTGGCGATCTAGATGTTCCTTTCTTCTGTGCATCGCCTGAACATAAGAAGGTAAGTCTTTTTCTAAAAAAAAAAAAAAAAAAAGAAAAACCTCACATGCGAATCTAACACACACGAGTAAGCACACACAAGAAGAACCAGTTCTCACAGCTGGACGGTCCTACAGTCAGCAAGGCCCCTGCTGCCCAGCACTTTCCAGCGCACAGCAGACAGAGGCCGCCCAGCAGCACGCCCGAGTCAGTACTCACTCATCCTGTGGTTGACTTGGCTGTCCAAACTGAACTTCAAGACTTCGCTGTTAATAGACTTTTCTGGACCCAGACGTACCAAGTTTATATCTCCACAGTTTCCTATTCGTAAAAATCACATGAGAGATTAGTGAGGACAGTCACAGCGCACGTGCAGCACACACGGACTACAGCGGGAACAAAGGAGTTAACGGCAGAGAAGGGCGCTCCCGTGAACAAGCAACGAGGCTCATGTGCCTTTCAGAGGTTCCGCAACAACCCTAGAGCCATGGACCTAGTAGCGTTTCTGCCCAGTGAGGGCCAGCGAGGTCGCACACAGTGATCTGCAGCGGTCCAGAGTTGCTTCTCAAACTGTTCTGTAGACTATCTCATGGTGGGTGGGATGTGGTGAGTTAAACTGAAATAGATTTCTTAAGTACAGGGGAGTCCAAAATATGTAAAGACTGTAACATATATTAATATACAACTGAATTTCCAGACCACAATCTTAGCTGAAAATTCTTTTCTCCAGCACATTCAGAAAAAGTTTTTGAAACTGTGGCATCACCTTGCTGCTGCAGAATCTAAGGTCACAACACGCTGGAAATTCTGGAGTATGATGACTCAAAAACTGTAAATACCATTTAACTGGTGAGGCAGTCAACCACGTCTTTATTTCAGGTGATCACATCTTCGTATGATGTAATCGCAAGCCTCCTGCACGACCGGCTGAGTGCCAGCCCAACATGGCACGCTGCGCCGTCTCTCGCACCCACGCGTGGACGGGGCCTCGTTTAGGCCAGGGCCACAAGAGCGGCTGGCGCACAGCCCGAACAGCCAGCGTGCGCGCGGCGACAAATAACTTCTCACCCGGCCATTCACGGCGCAGCCTCTCCCAGCCCAGCTCACTCTTCTAAATCTGACGCCGTCTTCTCTGACCAACATTTACTTGAAGGTTTCAAAACTGCTAACCCACCAGGAAGGTGGACGAGTCATCCACTGGAAACGCACCACCAGAAACACCTAGAAATTACCCATGAATTAAAAGACACCCTCTAAACGGCAGGGCGAGCTCATGAGAATGCAAGAGAAATTCCCAGAGGCCAAAAACAAAGCTGAAGACCACAGGAGAAAGAGCCCCGGTGCCTCCCCTGGGACCAGGTCTGGTCACAGTCTAGGTACTGGCGTTCGCTTTTAAATTTACAGTCAGTAAAGACGCAGGCTTCAAGATCTCGAATTCCAGAGCGTCTGACTGCGGTCTACACTGGCAAAACTTCCATTCCAATCAAGAGACAAAAAAGGGACTAGAAAACAAGACGGCCCGAAAGGGGAGGAGGAGCGAGTGACGCGCCTCCGCCTTGGTCTGCTCAGGAGGCCCCGCGGGGAGGCAGGGTCTCTGCACTCCCTCAGTCCTTCCAGGCTGACATGGGCGGCGCGCCCCTCACTGCAGGGAGGGGATCTCCCATCTCACACCTGCAGCCCGGAAACAGGCGAAGCACAGGGATGTTCACCGCAGCAAGAGTAGAAATAGCCAAGAAAGGAGCCAACCCTTGCGTCTCTATCAAAAGACAGAGTAAGTTACACACACGAAACCCCCAACGACTGCTAATGCGGATGACGACAGAGACAGAAACCACAGATCTCACCGACATAACGCGAGAGAAAGAGCTGCAGCTGAGGCTAGGAGCAAATGACTTCTCCAGCAGGTGAGAGACTGGGTGAAACACATGGGTGACCCCTCAAGTCAAAGACGATGTGTCCCGGCATCCCCCGTGATCAATCCTGGCTAAGCTAGCGGTGGAGCTAGTGGCGTCGGCTGCCGCTGGCTCTCTCCACCTGTCCTCACACTCGTGGCGCCTGGAGCCGACACAGCTCTCTGGCCATGAGGTGCTCTCAGGAACGAGCCACCTGCAGTGAGAAACCAGTGAGGAGCAGGTCTCAGGCCATGAGGCTGTCATCAGTACCAGTCTTGTCCAGCACTGCCCAGTCGGGGGCTTCCGACAGACAAGAAAAGAGCATCGAGGACGTCAGCTGCGGTACTCGGAGTCTCTGCACTCTGCTGCTGAGGCTGACCCTAACTGGTGAGAGGCGCCGTCGGAACCAAAGGGAATGAAAGTCGGTCAGAGCCTGGAGAGGAGTCTGCTGCGAGGCCCGAGCACACGACTCGGCATGGGGCTGGGGTCACCGCCCGAGCGAGCGTCTGCACCACGTGACAGTCACGCTCTTCCCCAGTGTCAGCGGCGCTGAAAGCAGGTCCCCGCGGCGGGCAGCCCCCACAGACGCAGACGCAGGTGCCGGCGCCTCAGCACTCAGCGCAGGGGCACGCCGAGGGCGACCGTGAGGGAAACGCGAGGAGCTGAGGTGGCCGCTTCCAGCCTTTCAGGCACTGGGTACCTCCCACAGCCCCGCCCAGGGCCGCGCTCCTCTAGGCACCAGCAGCACTGCAAGGAGCAGCTCAAAGCCCCCGCCTCGTGGGCTCCCTACAGCCCGGCTCCACCGAGCCTGAGGTTCTTTGTCCCTGCTCCTCCTCTTTCGCAGTGGCGCTGCCGGAGTCTCCTCCCTCCCCTGCTTCCCAAGGCCGGTTTCCGGCCGCTCACGAGGGCTCATGTTAGACAGCGTCTCCTCCGACAGTCTCCCCTCACCCCCACCCCGCGGAGGCAGGGTTCGCACTGAGGAGCCTGAGAGCCCCACGTTCTCCCCGCTGCGGGCCTGCCGGCTGCGTGGCACACCCCCGACCCGCGCTAGCCCACTCACCTCCTCAGGGGCCATCTCTGTGGCGCTGGCCGGCAGCGCCTGCGCCGAGAAAGTGTCCAGTGACTGGCTTCTGTTATGTGCGTCAGTGAGCGCGTGTGGTCACCCCGCAACCCGAGTTACTGCCAGAAGCGGCCTGCTGCGGGCCGTCCGGCTGTCCACACTGAGCACTTGAGAGCAAAACGAAACCAAAAATAAACGAAAAGCCCACTGATTCATCATACCCAAAGGGTTCCTCCTGTCTTTGCACTTCTCTTTGAACTCGAGGATGATCTTCTTCATCAGTTCATCAACAGCCGCGTTGGAAGGCGCGCACACGAGGACCCGGTTCTGTTTGATTTTGGCATTGGAGTTCTCATCTGAGCGTCCCCGCCTCTGGGTCTGCAATGTGCCACACACCAAACACACACAACACTGGTGGGCCTGCTGCGCAGCCCTGGAGTCCTGCCCTTCTACAGAGGGTCGGGTTTCCTTCGTAGTTAAAAATAAAAGCTACAGCATCTTGCCAATCGGTATTAAAACTGCTGTCAATAAAAGTTTCCCCTGACTTTACTCGATACTCAATGCAACCAAAGTGCGGCCCAGGCACACTCGAGATGCAGCCTATGAAGAGGCCAGGAACCGCTTCCAGCCTAGAGGCCTAGTTCCCCTGAAAGCATCTTTGCTCTCTCCTCTGCTGACCTCCCCTCCCTCTGCAGCCCCCACCTCGAGCAGTCACAGCTCCTCCCAGTAGCAAAGACACGCAACAGGGAGAAGGCGCGTCGCACTTATTCACACGTGAAGACACACACACGTAGGTGTGTGGTCAAGCAGTGAAAAGCCTTCCCTCCGCGAACATCATGCCCTCGCACTTTACCTCTGTCAGGAGGCGGTACAGGAGGCCGACAATGGTTTTTGACTTTCCTGTTCCAGGCGGTCCATGAATTAGACAGATCTTGGCAACCGCCGGGGAGTGCTTCACCATGGCATACGCGGTCTCGATCGCCTTCTTCTGGTCTTCGTTGAAATCTCGTAAGTAGGCAATCTGCACAGAAGACACCAGAGACCAAGCTGTGCCTTCCGCAGCAGCACGCGAGAAACACCCACCTGCGCTTCCTCTAACCCATAAAATAAAAGCTTTGGCTGGGATCAGACCAGCCCAAAGTGACCTTTCACCACAGAACCACGTTCACTTCTACAAAGAAAGTCACCGATGAGCGTCCACAGGCCTTTGACCCTCTACAAATTCAACTGTGTTCTACTCTGATTCTTACAAAAAGGACCATGATACATTGTTCTACACGTTTCTTCCATTTATTCCTTGGGTCTCCCCCACGTTAATCAGTTCTGTCCTTACACAGCAAAAACATTCCAAGACCTTCTTTCCTGACACCATGTGACCCAGTGAGAGAACACTCTTAGCACCTAACCTCTGAGTCCCTGAGCTCTCCCTGGAGAGGGAGGACGGACCAGAGTGCACACGCACACGCCCCAGGGCACGGCAGGACGACTTTCCTCCTGTCCTTCTCTGTGTTCATTTCTGGGGTTTATGGACCGGTCTGACGGTGAGAAGTGTTCACACAAAACGACAACTCGATCTTCATACTTAGTACAATACCTGTCCGTTCTCCACACTGATCTTTCAAATGTAAACTTAACTCCATTAAAGCTCCTCCTCACGAACTGTAACCACCGGCCACTGCCATGTTGTTTTCCCCGCACTTTCAACCCGTCCCTGCCCTTCCTCGCTAAGGTACTCTCGAGGACAGAGAACCAGGCACCAGGCAAGGCCGCTGTGCACACAGTGACACTCTGGACGCGTCAATGATTTGGTGTGACTTTCCAGACTCCCCATCACCTCTGACCGTTACTCACAATTCTATCCGACGTCGTCGTCAGCAGATCTTTGGTGCAGAAGTCCATGGGGTTTGGGTTCAGAACAGCTCTGGCCAGTTGGTTCCGACCACTCAGCAAAGACATGGCTTTCAACTTCCTCTGCGTAGTCACCAGAGAACTGATTACAACACATCTCACGAGCTCATTTAAGCTGACCAGCAGACTATCTTGAGTCTGGATGGAAAGGCAGCACTCGGATTTCCCATCGCGCACTGTTACCAAAGAGGAGAAAAGAGGGCTCCTTACCAGTGCGTAATGGCACACGGCCAGAAGGGTTACTTGGGGTTAGCCAACTTCTGACGTTTACTGGATGACATATTATTTAACTAATTCACTCAACAAGTACTACTGAGCGCCAACTCGGAGCCGGTCAGCGGCTGTCCAGAGGCCCCTCTGCAGACGAGGAAGCGCACGGCCAGCCAGGGTGTCAGAGAGCCGCGTGCAGAGGAAGCAGAGCGAGGCGACGAGGCAGCCAGGGGTGTGAGGGACGGTCACTGTAGACAGTCAGGGCAAGACGCTCAGCAGAAGCTGGAAAGGCCCTTCCTGTACAAAGGCACTCAGGGCAGAGAAGCAGAGACTGCGAAGGCCTCGTGGCGGGCAGTGGCTGGAGTGTTTCAGAAGCAGGGAGACGGCTAGCGTGGCAGGAGGCAAATTGGGGAGAAGGGCGCCAGGAAACTCCATCAAGTGGGCTCCTGGTGTTCCGCCGAGTCAGGCTGAACACTCAGGACAGCTCTGTGCTGGGAAGGGGCACGCTCTAATGGACACACTGAAAGCCTCACCTCCACTGAAGGAGCAGGGGACAGACTGCGCTGTGAAAAGCACAGACGCAGAGGACCGAGTAGGAGGGTCTAGGCAGCTGGGCAGAAGCTTGTGGTAGCGGAGACGAGGACAGAGACGTGGAGGTGGGGCTTGGATTCTGGATATGCTGCAAGGGGAGAGTCACTGAACTTGGCTGACGGAGGAGATGGAGACTCTGGGAGAAAGGGAGGCTCAAGGATGGGCTCGAGAAACCAGCAGCATGAAGGCCCCACTTGCTGAGACCAGCAAACCTGAAGGAACAGCGGATGTCAGGGAAAGAACTTAAGAATCTCTTTTTGGGTCAGTAGGTTCGAAATGTCTACTTTCTCCAGATGGAGACAGTCAGGCAGTTAGGTGCTCAAGGAAAAAAGACAACCCTAGAAAATTAATTTGGCCCGTGAGATAATTTCCTAGCGTCTATGGCAGAGACAGAGTTGCGTGCCTGCCACTCCCTGAGGTCCCCAAGAACTGAGCTGCAGCCACGCTGAGCGCTCAGCACACTCGTCACAGTGCAGAGCGACACTGAACGCCATGCGAAGCGGACAAAGGAATAACGGTGTCCTGTTTTCTTCAAGTATCTGAGGCTAAGCGTCGAATGTGCAGCTCGGTACAGAATAAAGAGCGTGGACTTCACAGCCAAACAAAAGTGGGCTTCAGTTCTGCATCTACCATTTACTGCTTGACACTCCTGAGCCTCGATTTCCCAATGAACAGAGAATAAGTAATTCCCACTGCTGTGCAGGGCTCTGGAGAAAAGAAGGACAAGCCCCAGGGAAGCGTGGGCACACGGCCTGCACATAGCAGGCACCGGCCTCTGGGGGGGGGGGGGGGTCTCCACAACAGCNGGGGGGGGGGGGGGGGGGGTCTCCACAACAGCACAGACAGACGGGTGGAAACGGTTAGAAGCCTCAGTTACATTACAACGAGTTATGTCTGGTCTCCATATGAACAGCCGAAGAATCAAGGCCGGAATGTGATTTAAGATGTAACAGATAGGAAAGGTAGACAATTTGCCAACCAACACAATGCCAGAGGAAAGGATGTATAAGAGAAGAAGACAATAAAGTTTTTAAGTCATAAATCTAGGGCAATAAATTTTGGTTCTTCCCAGATGAATCTAGAAAATCTGAAGGAGGACTGAAGGGCAAGTGACCAACCCACCAAATACAGGCTCAGCAGCTATACGGCACATACAGGGTTGGTAAAAGCACAATAAAAGGGATTAAGGGGCCTCCCTGATGATGCAGGGGGTTGAGAGCCACACCGTGGGGCTCCTGCAGCCACTGCAGTGTGAGTTCGGTCCCCGGCCAGGGAGGGGCCCACAGGCGCAGCAGCCCTCTCCTGCCTCCCGCTGCTCCCTCAGCAGTGTGTATTTCAGTTAACCTGCCTGCTCTGCTCCCCGCTCTGTCTCTGGTGGATCCTCTCACCCCAGCCTCTGGCCTGGACCCCAGCTCCTGCGTGCACCAATAAACCAAATCTTTAAAACGGGGAGACTAAGACTTTGCATGCGGCAGGTCCCCCAGCGCCTCATCGTTAGCTGGACTCACTGACTGAAGTGCGGCGGAACTTGTGGACGTAGCCACAGTGATACGCGTAGGGATCTTGCTTGCGGCTCATCTCCGGGTCCTTCTTCTCTCCACTTAGGTTTTCAGGAACCAGAAACACCAAATCATTTTCCTTCGGATGAAGCTGTTTAGCCAGTTCGCACTCCTCAAGGTAAACTACGAGACGAGAAGTCAGCATTCATGTAGCTTATCCAGAATTCTAAATGAAGTTAAAGGATGGTAAACCCTGGCACTTGGATTCGAGCAAACCCACCACAGCCGCGGGCACACGTGCTTCCCCACAGTCTGCGCCAGGCAGTGTCTGTGACTCTGGTTGTACAGTATGAGGACATTTGTCTGAAACGCTGCTACAAGGCCAAAACAGATGAAACTGCAACATTTAAAGCAGGTAGTAAGCTTGTTCCCTTCAAATTTAAGTTTTTAACTAAATTGTTCCCCATTTTCAAAATTCCAGGAGAAGTGCAGAAACAGATTCACATACATGTAAGAATTTTGAACCTACTGATGACATTTCAAATAAGGGGAAAGGATGGCTGTAAAATAAGTAGGGCCTAGAAGACAGGACAAGCTCTAGAATAAGGAATTTCAGTGCCCACTGAACACGCAACGTCAAAACGCTGATAAGGAAATGGAACTCGTGGGTGCTCGTGCGCCGCAGGGACGCGGACAGGGACCCGCTCTGAAACACTCTGGTGCTTCCTATACAATTCACACGCACTGTTCCACAGGCCTACCGCGAGACACCGCTCCAGGACGGTGATGTAAACGGATGTGCACACATCCATGCGGATCTGTACGTGCACGTGCACAACCCCTGCCCTCGTAGTGGGGCGCTAACAGCCCTTGCCCTTACATCCTACACAAAGATAAGCCTGGACACGATGCAAAGGTCAAGCTACCGGTAAACAGATACACAAACTGCAGTGAACAGAGACAACGGAACTCTGAGCCGTGGAAAAGCTTGTGCAACAACATGACTAAATCTCAGAAGCATTATTCTGAGCAAAAAAGTCAAATACAAGTATGTAGAACATTCTACACCGCAGTAACTCCATTGACAGGAAATTCAAACAAAGGCATATGACAGCCACAGAGCCTGGATAACCTCACAGGACAGGAAGCGAGAAGAGGACTGAGCACAAAGGGGCAGAAAGAAATTTTTTATGATGGAAAAATTCGTCCGTCTTAAGGGACGTGCATACACGTGCACGGACACGTGCCCTATACACTCAGCAAACTCTTCAACAAATGTAAGTCTGACAGCTGAACGCTCACAACAGCCGAGAGGTGGAAACAATCCACGTGTCCACCAACCCATGAATGAAAGATGTGGCACACTCACATGTGCAGCCCGTGAAGGGGAGTGCCGTCCTGACACATACGCGGAACCCAGTTCTCTGCTGCCCAGCAGACACCTCTACCTCCACCCTGGAGGCCGGCCACGTCCCGACCAGTGCTGATGGTACAGTCCACGCGGCCATCTCCTGGGCGGCCAGGTGGGACACGCAGCACACACATGACAGGCGCTGCAAACGCGGAGCGCCCTACATTTGATAACGCTGAAAAGACAGCTACGGTACAGCACAGCGAGTGAAGCGAGGACTTCACGTTTTCTTCATGGTCCTACACCTGGCGTCCAGAACCACAACTACCAGCTGGCATGAGGTCAGGGAGTCCGCTGAGTAAAAACATCAAGAAGTAGGTAAATGACTCCAGCACACACACTTCACAGAGGTGAGTGTGGAGTCTGAGTGTAAGATGTAATGTGCTCACAGGGCTGGTTCTGAATGACACGGGCAGGTGACGACTTTGTTGCTGGCTGGTATTATACGGCATTCTACAAGGACCTACAGTACCTCCCCAAAAGCATACACACACGCTCTCTTCCTGAAGTGAGAGAAAATCACAAGACATTCACGTGCCAAAAAATGAAGGTAGGTTCAGAACCACAGCCTTCACAAAAATGAACATGGAACACAGATCTGATGTAAAATACAACACTAGTCACGTGCCACATAAGCCATCTGACGGGTGACAGGATGACGTACTCAGAGTCCACAAACACCGCGGCCGTGGCGCCCACCACCCCGCCCCCCTAGTGGTTAACACCATGAATTTGGTACTTGTAACTGTCCCAGTTACAAATTAAGATTTTAAACATTTTGGGCCTCCCTGGTGGCTCAGTGGGTTAAGCAACGCACTATGAAGTAAACCGCAGCCACTGCAGCACGAGTTCGATCCCTGCTGCCAGCCAGGGAGGGGACCCACATGGTGCAGCAGACCTCTCCTGCTGTGCCCGCTGCTCCCC
>JAGFMF010011945.1:766069-785157 GCA_019455555.1 Galemys pyrenaicus | reverse complement strand
TCTCTGTGGTGAATCCTCTCACCCCCCCCACACCTCTGGCCTGTACCCCAGTGCTTGTATGCATAAATAAATAAATCTTTAAAAAAAAAAAAAAAAGATTTTAAACATTTTGTGTAAAAACTCAATATAGGAAACACTATTACCCATAAATTCAAACAATGATGCTTCCTACAATGGCTCCTATAATTCTATAAGGTCCAAGTTACATAAGAAAGAACTTACCCACAAACTCCCAGCTTTTTTTATACTCAGCAGGAAATTTTCGTACATGCAACTGATAGAATTTCTCTTTATTTGGAGAACTGATCCATTCCTGTGCCACCTAGACAAAACAAAGTAAGAGAGCTAAAATATCCTGGAAAGCTAATGCCAAACAATGGAAACGTGGAAAGTGGGCAACGGTGAAATGGAAAACCTTCTTAACATCATACTGGAAACCTTAGCTAATACCAGTCGATAAAAGGTTGTCTAAGTGGGAAAGGAAAAATAAAACTTTGTTAAAAAATAATATGATTATCTATGTAGATGGAAAAAAAAACAGTGCCAGAATTAATATACAGAGCAAGGCTGCAGGACACATAAGATAGAAAGGTTAATAACGTTTATATATAACATACAAATGGAATTTGAAATCAGAATGTATCACCATTTACACGAGCACCCCTAAAAGGACATTCTTGGGCATAAATCTAACAAACATGTGTAAGATGTATAGGTGAAGGACAGCACACCTGAAAAAAGCATTTAGGAAGGACTGAAGAGAGACAAGCTCCATGTTGTGGGCAGGAAGACTCACCCCTGTCGAGATGTCAGTTTTTCCCAACTTAACAAACGCATTCAACGCAACCCTAATCAAAACCCCAGCAAGTCATCGGTGAGCTGGCTCTTAAGTTTATGAGCGAGGTAAACGCAGAGCAGCCAGCTCAGTACTGAAGCAGGACAAGCGTGAGGACCGATGCCAAGACCCTCCACAGCCGCGGCAGAGACAGGCGCATCGGGGACGGGTGACTGTCGGACGCCAGCCCACTGTTCTTGACCAAGGCAAAAAGATGGAGCAAAGAGGCAGTGAAAGGTCTTGTAGTGAAAGGTGCTGGAACAACTGGATATTCACGTGCCAAAAAAAAAGCTAGATTCAGAACCACACCCTTCACAAAAATGAACTCAATCTGGAACACAGACCTGGTGTAAAACACGAAACTAGTCACGCGCCACGTAACGACACTCAGTAACGTCAGCGGCACCCGACAGAACACAGGGTATGCAGCAAGTACACCCAGGACAGTCACACAAGGACAAAACCCCTCAAGACACACCTCTCAGGGCCTCCCTGGTGGCGCAGTGGGTTGAGCAACGCACTTGGGGCAAACCGCAGCCACAGCAGCACAAGTTCGATTCCCAGCCAAGGAGGGGACCCACATGGCGTGGCAGACCTCTCCTCCCTCCCCGCTGCTCCCTCAGCAGTGTGTGTTTGTCGGTCTGCCTGTTCTGCTTCCCGCTCTGTCTCTGGTGGATCCTCTCACTACCCACACCTCTGGCCTGTACCCCAGCTCCTGTATGCATAAATAAATAAATCTTTTTAAAAAAAAAAAAAAAAGACACACCTCTTAGGACACACAGTGGTTAACCGAGGCATGACCGTGTGAACGCCTCCGACTGCCCGGCAGAAGGCTCAGATGACTGCGCACGGAGATGCGTTCTCATACAGAACACCAAAGGCAGGAACCATGAAAGAAACAATCCTGACAAGTGAGACTTCACTAAAATTAAAATTTCTCTATAAAAGAGAATGAAGACAAGTAACAGACTTGGAAAAAATATTTGCAAAAGACACATCTCATAAAAAAATACAAAAACTCCCTAAAACTCAACAAAAATAAAAATGATTAAATGAGGCACTTGCTACACACCCATCAGAACAGCCAAAATCAAAAACACTGACGTCACCAGATGCTGGTGAGGACGTGGTGACGGAACCGTCGCCATTACTGATGGGAACACAAAACACACCTCTGGCCGCTCTGGAAGGCAATTTCCTACGAAGCTAAACAGTCTTACTATATAATGCAGCAACTGCACGGCCTGATTTAGCCCAATGGACTGGAAACTTCTACCACACAAAACCCAGCAGCGTCATTCATAACTGTCAAGATTTGGAAGCAACCAAGATGTCCTCTAGCAACTGGCTGGATATGCTGAGGAATGCTCAGACGAGGGACTATCATTCAGCAGGAGACAGGAAAACTGGACGCACGTGCATGAGAGAAGCCGATCTGGAAAGGGCATACTGGTACCCTGGGCAAACGTGTGGAGACCACAGAGAGCGAACGGTCAGTGGTTGCCCGGGACTGAGGGGGAGGAAGAGATGAGTATGCAAAGCACAGAAACTTTTAAGGGAAGGGAAACTAAGCCACATGGTCAACCCACAGTGACACCAGAGTGGGACGCAGACCTGGCCGCCGCAATGGAAGGTGCGGGCTCTCCTGCTGAGCAAGGTACCATGCCAGTCTGGGGCGCAATATCGCCAACTCAGAGGCCATGAGCATGTTTGGGGAAGGGGTGAACGGGGACCCTGTGCTCTTTGCTTGGGACTCTGTACACTCTGCTCAATTTTGCTGTGAACCTATAGCTGCTCTAACAAATAACTTTTTAAAAAATGTGCCA
Source organism: Galemys pyrenaicus (assembly GCA_019455555.1). Taxonomy (NCBI): domain Eukaryota; kingdom Metazoa; phylum Chordata; class Mammalia; order Eulipotyphla; family Talpidae; genus Galemys; species Galemys pyrenaicus. The sequence goes on along the minus strand of JAGFMF010011945.1, from coordinate 782,496 downwards.
GAAGGGCCGCCCTGGCGGTGCAAGGGGCTGAGCACAGCACTGTGAAGCATCCGCAGCCACTGCGACACGAGTTCGATCCCCGGCCAGGGAGGGGACCCACATGGCAGCAGACCTCTCCTGTCTCCCCGTTGCTCCCCGCAGCAGTGTATTTCAGTCGATCTGACTGCTCTGTTCCCCACTCTGCCTCTGGTGACTCCTCTCATCCCGTGCACCTCTGGCCTATACCCTAGTTCTTATATGCATAAATAAATCTTTTAAAAAAAATTATGCCTGAATCACACACTGTCCAATTCAGAAGCTGTCAGCCACACAGAGCTCTCTGACGGAGATGGAAGCGCGTCAAGTCAACCCCACCGCTCAGCCTGCACAGCCACAGTCCCCGCCCGAACGCCCGCCCGGGGCTACCTCACGGAGTCGGCAGCTCGCGGGCTCCAGCAGCAAAGCCGACACCGCACTGGGGGGCTACTTCCGAGCCATGGCACTTCAAAGTCCAAAAGAACCTAGACTGATTGCAAATTCTTTTTTTTTTTTTTTTTTTAAGGTTTACTTATTTATGCATGTAACTGGGGCACAGGCCAGAGTCTGGGAGGTGAGAGGACTCACCAGAGACAGAGCGGGGAGCAGAACAGGCAGATCGACTAAAACCCACTGCTGAGGGGAGCAGCGGACGAGGCAGGAGAGGTCTGCTGCACCATGTGGGTCCCCTCCCTAGCCGGGGACCGAACTCACGTTACTGTGCCCCAGATGCCCCACAGCGCTGCGCTCAACCTGCTGTGCCACCAGGGAGGCTCTGACTGCAAATTCTTATCAGCTTATAAAACCAAATCTGTCAGCTCCTAAAATTCTGCATTCCCATCTCTCAATCCTTGCCCCAAACCTCAGTCTCAGAAGTACCTGTTAAGGATCTTCTGAGAAACAGAGAATTCCAAATTCAGAAAGGAGACACTAGTTTAAATAAAATTGGGATTTGAATTGGAAAAAAAAAAAACAAACTCTAAAGGTAGGCATCTTTTGGGTTTAAAGTGTTTTATCTAAGTAACAGTTCAACGATCATTAGAGCTACAAATGCCTTTATCAACGATGAAAATTATCACAGTATTAAGCTGTTTCTGCACCAGGGTTAACCAATCGAGCCTCAGTGCTTTTGTTAGAAGGACGGCGGCGTGAAGGGAGCCTGGAGCAGAGAGGACCATGGCTCTGCTGCTGGCTACAGGGTCAGACGCTGGCCGTGACAATCGCAAGCAGTCTGTGTGCCCCGGCTCACAGGCGGAGCGCCCGCGGGACGGCAAGGCTACGGTGCGTCACAAACGCGTTCTACGTGCACAGCATCACCGACAGCCGCCAAAGCCTGGAAAACCACCCAAAGCTCAGCAGCTAGTGAATGGAGACAAATGCGGTGCAGCTATACAGTTAAATGTTACGTGGCTGTAAAATTCATGACGCCGACCATGTTTCACACAGACAAGCTTCAAAAACACTACGCTAAGAAGCCAGATGCAAAAGGCCACAGTCTTATGTATATGACACATCGAAGAAAGACAAATCTACAGAGACAAAGTAGATCAGTGTTTTTTTTTGCCTGGGGCCAGGGTAGGGATGGAGTGAATAAGTGGTCACAAGAGATTGTTTTAGGGCTGTGCAATGTTCCAAAATTGGATTATAATGATTCTATAACTGGAAACTTACTAAAAAATTATTCATTTGTATACTCTGAAAGGGTGAATTTTGCAGACGCCGTAAGTAAGCTATCCCCCGAAGAGCACCCCCTGCGGGCGCGAGGGGAAGGGTGCTTGAAAGGGATGAGAGCAGCGACACTCATCTCTGGCAGAGCACGGCGTCCCGGCGGGGCAGTCCGCACAGCGGAAGAGGGCAGGCACTTTAGCCTGAAGTTCTCTGGGCCCAACATCAACTCCCACAGCAATCCCAGGAGCCAGAGGTGAAGAGGATCCCCCGTGTCCAGTCACGGGGCCTCCGCACGACTGCTGAGCGAGCAGAGAAACTATGAAAGTACTGATGAATATGCTCTGTAGCTGGCTGGTGTGTACATATGGTGAAGTTAGTGCTACTGGTTTATAACCATTTGGACCTGGGAAAAAAATAAAAGCCATGAATGGCATGAGCTAATATTTTTACACTCAATGAAATAGCTAAGAACACAAGTCAGCGCAAAGCATGACTGAAGCTAGAAGTAGCTCACTGGTGTTCCGTATTTCCAGGCCCAGCTGTGACTGCAGCCTTCTGAGCGGAGCAGCGGGCCCGCCTGTGCTGTGTCCCCCACTTTCGGGTGCCGAGAGCTACACGCCAACCTGCTGGGGAGCGTCCAGCGCCTAAACGCGACTGGACACCAAGTCATCAGACAGCGCTAGCAAGGGACAACACAGAAGGCCTGCAGCTACTCCAGCCGACAGGAGAAGCAGCTGGGAAACTGCGACTATGTGGTGAGGAAAACTCTTCTATAAAGCTACAAAACTTTAAAATTATCATTAAGAAATTCTAGATAATAGAAAAATACTGTTGTGAAAAAAGAACTGGACCCTAATAAAGGAATATGCATAGCTCACGAACTCCAAGAAATTAAACATATACTTAAAAAATTTCAACAGCCTGGAAGCTGAGAAGGTGTTCAAGAACAAAAAGAGAAAATAGAAAATAAGAAGACTAAAGATGTGAAGACAAATAAGTTTCAAAAGCGAGCACCTCCCCCCGCCCCCCCCCAGTTCTTGTCTCAGGAAGCTGGCGCAGGAAGGGGAGGGGCCAGAGTGCCTCTCCGGACACCTGGCAAATCTCAGAGGTGACACGTACAGGCCACCTGACTGTATGATCATGAGGTTCAGACATCCGAGTCGGACGATAAGCATACAGAAGATTAAAGAACCGAAACAAGGAACCCAAAGAGAAAGAGGAAAGAAGGAAAAGTAGTTACAGCACCCTGCACGCGTGGGACCCTTTCAAGCAGTCAAACAACTACTACTGACTGAAAAACTAAGCCACGCCCCACACTGAAGCTGGGGAACAGGAAGGGTGTGTGACGGCAGCAGGGCTGGGAAGATGGCCTCTCCTGTATCAGGAAGCTAACAGAAAGTGTCAAACAGAAAGCCAGGCGACAAGCCGGAAGCATGCCATGGAAGGGACGAGCAAAAGGTCCGTGCGGAATCGAGAGCAGCTACTCTGAGCTGAGACGCCTGCCGTTCCCCACAACGGGCCTCCAGGCGTACCTGACTGCCTTTCAACTTGTCATGCACGCATGTCACGCACTTTCGTTCTGTTCTGAAATGACAGGGCAACCCAAACGCCCTGAAAAGAGATCTTAAAGAGGAATGTATAAACACCACTTACCTCTGAGAAAAAGAAAACCAGAAACACACATCTCTTCTAATTTAAGGACTGTGAAAGGCTCCTAAGTGCCTTCCAGCAAGAAAAGTTAAGGAAAGTAATTATCAAAAAGTAAATGTTATATTTCCTCCAGCTTGCTTAAGTGTAAACACTGTTCACTAAGCTACTATTTTCCTACGAGAAAAAAGTAATTCTAGGGGCCTCCCTGGTGGCGCAAGGGGTTAAACACAGCACTATCAAGCAAACTGCAGCCACTGCAACGTGAGTTAATCTCCGGCCAGAGAGCTGACCCCCAGGGTGCAGCAGGCCTCTCCTGTCTCCGGCTGCTCCCCTCAGCAGTGGATTTCAGTGGATCTGCCTGTTCTGCTCCCCGCTCTGTCTCTGGTGACTCCTCTCACCCCCTGCACCTCTGGCCTGTACCCCAGTTCTTGCATGCATAAAATAAATAAATCCTTAAAAAAACAGTTCTAATACCAACTTAGTACTTCACTTTGCTGTTACGGACAGACACGAACCGGGCTGTCAATTAGGTATTACTGCACCTTTGCTGCACTACTCAAACGGGTAAGCCGACGACAGCCACCAACACCAGGAAAGCAGACAAGACACACGCCCTGAAGTGCACGGTGAAGCAGCACCCTTCGTAACCGCCGACTGTCTGGACAAGTGTTCGCAGCTCCCGGTCGGCTCGGGCGCAGACGCAGTGTCTGTGCGACAGAGCTCCTGTTCCTTCAGCATCTGAGCCTGTTCTTGGCCGTCAGGCGCCGTCCCTCAACTACCACCACTCGTGGAGGCTGCCAGGCCTGGGGCCCTGGAGCGGCCGATCCCGCTTCTACATCCTGTGGCAGCCGTGACCAACCCGACCGCGACTGCAGGAGGACAGGCCTACCTGGCTCGCCCGTCACTACCTCTGGGCCTGCAGCATACTGGGCACATACGAGGGACCCGGACACCTGGTGAGTGTTTACCTCAACGTTCCTGACTTCACATTTAAGTGACTTACTGCATATTCCAGTTTTTGTTCTTAAGGAATCTGAAAAACATAAACGTCTACTTCCTGGCCCCTCACCTGCTTTGAGAGCACCAAGCACAGCCTTCACGTGCTCACGAATGTTCACTCCAGCACCGAGAGCTGCTTCCCCGAGCTTCAAACAACTCAGACCCTGCTTTATTTGGCAACCCCCATCAGGGAGAGAGAACAGAGTGGATGCACTGAGGTGGGGGAGGCAGTGGAAGGAGAAAGAGCAGTGTTCCGAGTAAGAAACCGGGAAGATGTGTAAGGAGCCGCCTAGAAGTTCCTGCTTTGTGGCCTTCACTGCACCTGACCCTTTGCCGCCTCCCCCGGAGCAGCACGCTTGTTTCCCTTCTCAAATGCGGATGGGGACCGTCTCCTCTGAGACGCCTTCCCTCCCCTTGGAGTCAAAAGCACCATTTCCTCCTATGCTATGGACACAGCAAGCTCGAGCAGGGCAGAGGGTAAGAAGGTGCCCCCCAGCCACCACCACCTAGGGGAGAGGGCATCTACAGACTAGATGGGGGTCGAAATACCGCCAGCTACCTTAACTGCACCCATCACGCAGCGCGCTAACACAGCAACGCCACAAAGGACAGTGTAAAAACCCAAACACATACTTACTGTTTCAAAAGTATTCAGTATCATCAAAGGGAAAAAAACATTAAAATATTCTCTATAATCTTGAAATCTGACAGGCACCGGTCTCGAGACGGACTGACACAGGCTCGCTGGGGGCCCGCACTGGTCGAAAGTCACAAACATGTCGTATTTCCACTTCAAGACCTCCTTGACGAAGGTGTCGGAGATGGACGGCGACGGCAAGAGGGCGCTGCTGGCGGAAGCCGGGGAGAAGCACCTGCTTTCGGCAAAAGGGGGTCTGTAGGCCGGCCTGCTGGCGCCACTGGGGCTCTGAGGAGCACCGGCGGACAGGCTCCTCGCCTCCCCCGCCAGCCGGGGGGCCACCAGGCAGGCTGGCTGCCATGCCTTCACACTAGCCTGCACCCCGTTTGACTTGTTTTTTAGAGCTGGGGGGAGCACAGTGTCACTCTCCATAGACCTGGAAAGGTTAGCGCTCCGTGAGGTGCAACTGAAAATCTTAGTCCTGGAAGGCCTCGAAGGTTTGGACGCCGGCAGGGGCAGGGTGGGCTTCCGGAACACGTCTTCATCTGCGGCTCTGGCCTCAGATGCCAGGAGCATCTGGTGCGCCGAGCAGCAGTCGCCAGGGGCTCTCGCGGCTTCACTGCAGTCTTTGTGCTTACACGTCCCACTGCTCAGAGAGTCCAGCGGAGGCCGACCGAGAACAAGCCCGCCCGCCTGAACTGCGTCTTTCCCCCAGGCTGGCTCAGGGACTCTGTCGTCATCGATCTCCATCTGTGAACACAAGTCCATATCTTCAGGAGCGTGCTGTGTTAAAAACAAGCTGTCGTCCTCCATGTCGCTGCCAGCCTCCGGCTCTGGCTCCTTGCGAGCGGCCAAGTGTGCGGTGCGGGCACCTCCACCTGCAGGGCCCTCTGAAGTAGAGGCAATCGCCCCACCCGCCAGTGTTCTTCCATCTAGCACCACAGAGTCCGGCCGGCTCAGCAGAGGCACGCCACGGGCCACCTCGGAAGCAGACTTCGCGCGCGCGGGTTCCGGGTCGGAAGGCACGCGCTGTGTTAACTGCTCTCCGTTAACGGTGGCGACCGCCTCAGCCCCTCGTCTACGATCTGCCCTGCTGGAGTGTGACATGAGCGTGCCGCAATTCTGTGCTGCGCGGGGCCCTGCATTTTCGTTATCAAAGCGTTCTTGTTTCTTTGATTGTGATTTGGGTCTCACCTGCCTTCTCAGCTGAAGCTCTTGACTCACCAGCAGTTTCTTATTTTTAACAGCGCGGATCTGCGGAGAGTTCGATTTCGTCTTTTTCCGGGTGTCCACTACTCCAACGCTCTTGCCGTGGTCCCGCAACTGCTCCAGGCACTCCAAAGACCGTTGCGACAGCTCGACCGCCCTGCGAGGCCCCTTTTTGAGGCCGAGCTTCTCAGCCGTTGACGCTGGCTCAGGACACTGGCGAGATTTCTTTGGCGGCACAACAGCAGGAGTTGTCCTACAACTTATGTAGTGAGAGTTCTTGTTCTGCCCTCTTTTGGCATCTGAAAGTGTTTTCTTAGTTTTAGAGACCGGGACTCTCCGAATGGGTTTGGAGTAAGTCCGAAGCTTTGGAGAAGACTTCCTCAGGGGCGCCACAGCAGCTTTCTCAGTACTCGCCTTGGGAGTTACCGTCTTTATGTCGATAATTTTAAAATCATTCTCAGTCAGATCTCTCTCATCGAGAATATGAGGCTGGTCCTCATTGTTGGCAGGTGAAGACCTTACAGGATCTTCGGCCACAGGCTTTTCAAATCGTTTTCTCTTCGGTGTTTTTACTTCAACGTTACGAAACTCTGCAACGGGAACTCTAGCACTCTGTGCCTTTGCACGCTCTTCGGTGCCCTCTGCCACTGTTTTCGTGACCTCCTCAGACACACAGCCAGTGTTGTAAGCCCAGTTGTTTGTGAGAGCAGCTGTGCGTGTCAGACCAGACTTTCCCTCGTCTTCTCGAGCTGCGTGCTTGTCATCCATTTTCTGATCTTGCCAAACTGAAAACATTTCACATGGACTTTCAAATTCAAAACTCTGAGACTCAGATTCAAGATCGAAAGCAGACTTTGTCTCTTCTCCCTTCACCACCCTTCCCACACTCACGTCAGCAGTCGAAGCACGCTGCCCCGGACACTGCCTCTCCACGCACATTTTATCTTGCCTAACGTGGTTTTCAAAATCCAGCATTCTCTCGTCGTCGTCGTCATCAGAATCTGAAATGACAATAACCGGTTCATTGCGGGCTCCCGCACCAGTGTTCTGGTTCTTTACAGAACGCCTTTCATCATCTTTCACTTTTCCTTGTAGAGGGGACAAGCTCTTTTGAGTTGAATCTGAGGGGAACTTAGTAACGCGGGCTTGAGCTATTAAAGATAAATTGTGGAGGTCTCTGTCAACCTGCGAATCCGTTAAGGTGTCAGACACAGGACTGGCGCTAGAGGCCTGCTCTCTCAAGTCAGGAGAAACTCGATCACCGCTCTGCTCACTTTCCTTATCTCTTGGTTCAAACACAGCCAAAGGATCTTCAAAGGAAGACGTTTTCTTCATGAAAGTACTGCTCATTTCTGTAAGAGACACCAGACCTTTGGCACTGTGAACATGGCAGTCCTGAACTTGACCACTGTGTTCATGGGAAGAGAAAATACCTAACTCTTTCTTTAGTTGTTTTTTCAGCAACAAACCGTTTGGAGACTTCTGTTCTCCATTCTTATCGTCCAGAACACCATTAGGGTCCATACCCAGGTTATGTACAAAGCCATCCCCTCTCTGGCCAGCTGCATCCTTCTTTGAATAGAAACTCTCAATGTTTGACAAAGTCAGGTTTTCCTCTAAATTGGCAGCGCCCCCGACCAGAGCACCTTTTGTGTGCTGCTTTATGACGTGTGATAATTTAGCACAGATAACATCTTTTTGTGTCGTTTTTGTTTTTGAGGTTTTGCCAAGAGCATCATCATCCTTTAAGAAGTCCTCAGTTGACGTGGTCATCTTTTCCAAAGAATTGTTGCTAGAATTAGCTAATGCACGTGTTGCTGTTATTACTCCTCTGTCACATCCCCTTTCTGGACTTCTTGAAACACTACTCTTTGGTGTGTATGAGGCATTCTCTTTCACAGACTTCTGCTTCCTTGTACTTATTTTGACTGAACCTGGAGCTCTCTCAGTGCGGAGGTCTCTACTGCTGCTCTGCTTCAAGGGCGGCTCAGCTGCAGGGCGGTCTTGTGCTTTTGGCTCTCTTACATACTTTTGCTTACTATCATCTGCGAAGGTGCCAGTTGCTTTGACCGGCACACTCTCTTGCACTTGACATGCATCAGTTTTCCCTGGTTCTTTAGAAAATGTTGGGCTGGAATTTTCCAAACAGTGCACGTGTTTTTTAGATTTCTTCCCTCCTTGCTCATTTTTCTCCTTTTTGTAAGCTGCAGGAGGGTTTTCACATGCAGGAGCCGGAGCCACACAAGTGGGGGTATAGCTCAGTGGTAGAGCATTTGACTGCAGATCCACGTAAGTGCTATCCTTAGGGGCCTTGAATCTTATGTTTCTGATAATTTGCTTTAAGCAAGTCTGTAATTCATGAGTTTCCTGACTGGTCAACTGCCAGCCCAGAGATAAATTTCCCCGCAGGAATAAGTTGAGCTTGTCCCAGAATCGCTTACAAAGTGTTTGCTGCCCAAGCTGATACCCTTCTTTGAGGAGACTCCGGATCAGCTGCACACAAGCAAGCTGGACAGAGTTGGACGGCACCGCGTGCAGTGACAGAGAGGACACGACTGACGACCCCTTAGAGCAATTCCCAGCTGATTTCTCGGAACTCCGTGCGAAGGCCGTGGTAGGAAGCTTGGCGCACTTCACAACGGCTTCCACCCACTGCTGGGAACTTACCCACAGCAAATGCAAACACTTTTTATTTCTATGTAGTTCAATCACTGACACCAAAATTAGAAGGAAAAATTCAGTCACTTTGTCACACACAACATCTGTTTGGTTGAGGACATCTTTGACTTCCGAGTGGAGATGATGGATGACCTCTACTATGTAGGCCACGCCCAAGTCCTTCAGATCCATGAGGGACTGAACAAAAGGGATGAACCACAGAAACGTGCTGTTATGGACACGCATGTCTTGCCCAATGTCTGACTGAAGCACACTGGCTAATGTTTCCATTTCTTCATACATGTTAGGACAGTAATCTGGGCAAATGGCTGATCTCCACCCCGAATCCTAAGATGGAAGAAAAACTGACATTCAGATAAGCAAGGAACACTCATGACAGGTCTGACACAAAAGCTGCAAGCAAGAAAATGCAGTTCTCAATTTTCTTCTTGGATTCTTAACGGGTTCATTACATACTGTTTTTAACACATATACCCCCAAGAAATCTGAGAGGTTGAATTTTGAGGCTGTTTTCATGATAGGTAAATTTATACATTCTCCAGACACTGTGGCCCTTTCCACAGGTACTTGTGACTTCCTGTCACGTCACTTATCACCCCACCCCAAAAACTCCCAGCTTCCCATCTGCAGTGACAAATTAATCTTCCCAGGGTGCACAGGGGAGCCGGAGCCTGCCCTCCTGGCACAGCACATGCGCTGTCAGGACATCCTCAAGTAGCAGCTGTTTCGGAACAGTCAGCAAGTTAGCTACGTAAACACACCTGTGAGACGAGAGGCAATAAATAGTGTCACTGCAAGTCTCAAAACGCTTTATACCTTTTTTGTCTTTTCGGGGTTATAATTGTACACAATCTGGCTGCAAGACACCATGTCATCCAAAAATGACTCCGGTTCAAGCTTGGTCCTTAAACATTAAGAATAAATACAAATTACTGAAATGAAGTTAAAAAACAAACCAGCCAAAAAACCCTACTGTCAAGTCAGTTACAACTGACTTCCTTGTAGACGGCCTTTACCCGCTGGCAGCTCACTAGACTAACCGTGCAGAGCTGTTCCGTATGTTCTGGATCTCTCTGTTGTAGCTCCCATTGTTGATGATGGTTTGAAAGGCCTCAATGGGATCAATGAGTTGACCCCAGACCTTAGATCCAAGGCGATCCAGAATCACCATGAAACAGTGTAACGCCGGCCAGAACGGGTCCACACTATCATCTGAAACACCACGAGGAAAACCACTGAGTTACGAGACAATCAAAGAAAGGCACTAAAGAAATACCTTAGCTTCGTCCTTTCCTGCATCTCTACCAGACACACAGTGGCAAGACACTGCCCTACTCCAAGGTCTTCGATGCTCCTTAATGTCTCCCAGCAAAATTCAAAGCACTGGGTCACGCACTTGTAAGATCCTGCTCTGGTGGTTCTTTGTGGTTCTATTTTTCACACTCCCCCAATCATACCTTAGCGACAGTAAAACAGACAGACGCGGGATCGAACTCATGCTGCAGTGGCAGCGTCTTGCCTCACGGTGCGTTCCTTAACCTACTGCGCCACCAGGAAGGCCCTCTGATAGGTTCTAGCCTTGATTCTACCACTCAACGAGTGTTTCAATATGCAAATGAAGGTTTGCTTCCCTGGGCTTCAGTCTCTGCTTTGATGAAAGCAAGGTACTGAATTAAATTGTAAAGGTCCCTTTCTAATTTAAAATTCTGAATCTGTGACCAAAACTGTAACAAGTTCATTCTTCTCTCCACACTGTGCACCCAAACTCTTGCAGTAAAGGTCTATTTTAAAAGGGCAAGTTCAAAAGCATTCAGCAAGTAAAGTTGATTACCGTCCGCTTGTCTCTCCATTGTGTGAAGTATCGACTGCATGAAATCATTTTGCTTTTCTGAGCCCAACAGCAGCGAATCCATGGCTTGCTCCTCAAGAATGGTCAGCAACATGCAAATACCTGTAAGATCATTTAAAGAGTTTTCTTGAATTAAGTAACACTGTTTGAACACCTTCTTTGGGTTTAGCCAGCAAAATAGTGACATGGCAATGAGACAACGCTGAACAGCATACAGTTCCTCAAATGCTTGCGTCAAAGATAGTCACCCGAAGTCCTCCCAAGTAATAGGACAGACTCTTTGGGGAATAAAAAGAGGATGATATGCACTTGGTTAGAAGACTACTAAGACTCCCACCAACTCTAAGAGGCCATCAACGTTAAGGCCACCACATCTCACTGACTGATCACTGCCAGTCTTGACATGTAAGACCTGGGATCAACGAGGACGGCACAAGCAGCAGATCTTACATTTAAGACACTATTAGGGGTCTCCCTGGTGGCGCAGTGGGTTAAGCAACGCACTAGGAAGCAAACCTCAGCCACTGCAGCACGAGTTCGATCCCTGCTGCCGGCCAGGGAGGGACCCACTTGTGCAGCAGACCTCCCCTGCTGTGCCTGCTGCTCCCCTCAGCAGTGTACTTCTGTTGATCTGCCTGTTCTGCATCCTGCTCTGTCTGGGGGATTGTCTCACCCCCACACCTCTGGCCTGTACCCCAGCTCTTGTGGGCATAAATAAATAAATAAATCTTTAAAAAAAAATTAAAAAATAAAAACCTTTGAGACAGTGTAGAAACTTGTTCTTTTTACCAGGAAAATATTTTACATATGGTAAAAGAGGGATCAAACTACTTTTTAAGAAACAGATCACAGTGTCTAATGCCTACCAAACCTCAAAGTTAACTGTCACACTAATATTTTGTTGCATCTAATATTGTTTTAAATATAAGATCTGCCATAGTTAAAAACCTACCTTGAAACGGGATGTCTATGATAAAATTTTAGAACAAGGTGTGTAGCAGTAAGTAAATTTAATGACAAAAACCAGAAAATGTGAAATCCTCTCTTGGCAATTTCAAATTACTAAGCAATGGCCAAAGTGCGGGTCCCTCACATACGATACGAAACCACAAACAGTGCTTGTGTGGGAGGAGCACTCACCGAGCCAGTAGTTTTTGTAGTTGGTAGCGTCATACATGTGCGAGGGGAGAAGAATCAGTTTACCCTTCTCGAGGACAGAAGAAGTATAAATGTCCGGACTTTCTAAAAGCCCCAACTCAATGACTTTGAAAAGACAAGTCAAAACTTCCTGCAAGTCATAATAATCATCCCTGTCCACTTTTCCTAAGTTTCTTGCGGTCAGGATAGCCCAACGTCGAACCTAGAAAGCATAACAGATTTGTTACTTCATTCAACATGTCTCCCATAAAGAACCTAACAAAGAAGGGCCTCCCTGGTGGCGCAGTGGGTTAAGCAACGCACTATGAAGCAAACCTCAGCCACTGCAGCACGATTTCAATCCCTGCCGCCGGCCAGGGAGGGGACCCACACGGCACAGCAGACCTCTCCTGCCTCGCCCACTGCTCCCCTCAGCAGTGAATTTCAGTTAACCTGCCTGTTCTGCTCCCCAGTCTGTCTCTGGTGAATCCTCTCATCTCCCGCGACTCTGGCCTGTACCCCAGCTCTTGTATACATAAATACATCTTTAAAAAAAAAGAACCTAACAAAGAAAACAGGATTTTCTGCAGCTTAAAAGACACAATATACTGATTATGCCACGTGTGGGCCTCAAACAAGACCTAACAAAGTATTTATGCAATAATCATTTCCATTCATTTAAACAATGACCAGAATATATTAAGGAATTATTACAGAGGTTATGTTTGGAAAAAGAAGTGCTTTTAAATATGGAACTATCCTATGGATAAGATGCTCTGATGTGTAAAATCTACTCCAATCCAAAGGAAAATAGGACACTCACCATGTACTGCAACTGGTAAACGGAGTAGCAGAAACATGGAGGCTCATACCACCCCACTTTTGTATACTTGTGTTCTTCCATAACAAAGTTTTAAAATAAGAAGTGAAAAGAGAGACCTCAAAAGATAACAAAGGTCACCCCTAAATGCAGTATACCTAAGGAAGAGATTTTAAATTTCTTGTGGGCTATAAATTAAATTTAGTGATAGAACAAAACAAACACCAGGAGTGTCTCCCTCGCAGTAAGAGCGTGATTTTATGAAACGTTTGTTAGGCCTGCATGCGTTGCTCAGCGAACGACGTTTTTACTGCAGGTTACAGTCAAGTAAGGCTGAAAGACATAAAATAATGGGCAAAAGAATGGGGGGCTGTACATCAACAGAAGGAATGGGCTTTTGTACTTAACACAGTTTGGGTTTGCCATACTACGTGAGCCTCGGTCACCCACTACTGAATTCTAGTGCCCAACACTGACTCGTTCACTGGAAATAAAAACAGACGCAGAACCTTGGAGGTTCTACTTTTCTGGGTAAGAAGCTAACTGCAGCTCCTCACAGGCAGTGTTTTCTCTGGCCCTTTCAGATCTTCTGTCTTTACCATCCTGAGGTGTTAGTACTGTCCACACTGATAACTCAGTGGGAGAAGGGAAAGGGTTCTTGGTTACGGCACAATTACCAATGCCAACTGCTGGCTGAGAAATGTGGAGTGTGCTGGAGCTGGAAAATTATCTGTAATTCTAGAAAAATTGTTTCAGGCAAGAAGCACCAGTAAATGCTAACTATAAGAGAAAATTCTGATGAGCAGGTTATCTACCATGATCCTAAAGCAGCTAAGAAACAGAAAACACACAGTGGAGAACTGGACGCCACCTCAACTAAACCATCAAAATGATCATCACAAAGAGCAGATGACACGGCGCGCCTCTGTCGGCAGCATCCTTGGAGGACACACCTACGTACAGACTCCAGCTGGCAATGCACAACCTACGCCTCTTGATTTCTCCTGGTTAGCCAGGAGAAAACAGAAAAGCCCCAGAGGAGGAACTTTCTGGCTGCTTTTTAAAGGGATGGTGTCAGGAGTGACTATATTCTTCAGAAATGTGGTTGTCATAAGACAAAGAACGGTTGCAGAACTGTTGCAGGTGACGGAGGCTAAAGCAACAGAACGCCCTACAAGACCCGACACTGGTCTGGACGCCGGCATGCTGGGGAGAACGGTGCGCCTGTCAGCTCCGTCACCTTTCCCTTGAGCACACCGAGGCTGTTTCCTTGGCCATGGTTTTTTGTGGTTTAGAAGCTGACTGCAGCTCCTTTTCTCTGGCTCCCTCAGACCTTTACACCGTGAGGCACCACCTCTGTGAGTGCAGGTGTGGGCGTGCCTTTTACTTCTGCACCTCAGCGTCTGTGTGTGCGTGCTTACTCTGCCTGTCACTGTTTAGAATGACCCACCATTCCCCTAATTTCCTTCTAGAACAGTGAACCTATATTAAGCCTTCTCACTCCATCTTGCCAGCCTCTTAACATCTCTTTTGCCTGCATCCCAGGCTGTGTAATGCATTCTAGGTAATCTGTTCCAGTCTTCAGAGCGTAATCCCCTCTTCTGCCACACCTACGTAGTCACTTTGTCCATTTAAATGCATGCCTGTTCTCTTTAAAGTCTTTTAAAAATACTCCCAGTCATCTGATAGTGGGTTTTTAGGTCTCCCTCTTACTTAAGAACTTTACATTCTGCATCTGACAACTCTCACGAAGGCAATCTCTGGAGGTCTTTTTGCTCATTTGTATTTCCACCAGTGACTCTTCCACGGCTTCAGCATCTCCAGCTGGGGTCTATCTGGGGGCTGGAGGAGGACTCAGCTGAGGCACGACCCTTTGAAACCATCTGTGACGGTCCCTGCGAGCAGGTGCAGAGCAGGCAGGCAAACCAGAACCTTTCTTCGGAGAACAGGCCTGTGGTTTCACATTTCCAAGCAAGGTAAGTATCTGTCTCCTCCCTTCACTTGTACTTCCGGCCACACCTCTTACACAGGGCACAGCACCTGAGAGGTCAGGTTCATGCGAGAGCCTCCATCTTCCCACCACACGGCCTGCTCAGTGTGCGCGTGACAGCGGTGCTCTGAGGTTCACGGACTCTCACTAACACTTCCTGACGGCTGTGGCTTTACTCTCCATCGTGCACTGGTTCCCAGTTCCCTGGGCTGGGACCCACAGCGCTCTTGCTTGTCGGATAAGCACGTCGCTCCAGCCTCGCTTCATCTGACATTTTAAGTGTCTTGCTCCTGCAACATTTTTCAGCTCGTATAGCCACCTGACTGAAAAAAATGCAAATCTTTTGCGGGCTTCCTTTTTTGGGTGAGGGCCAGGGAGCCAGACTTCTGATTTATACTAACTGTAACCCTCCATCAGGACGCTCTTTCAACTCTGGCCTGTGCAAGAACTACTTTTAAACATTGACTTTTAGTCCCACAAAAAAGCATCCACAGACTCACCACCCAATGCAAACACTTAGGCCCCCTCACCACAGAGCCAACCACCTCTACGGGGCCCCCACCCGAACAAGCACTACCTGCAGTTCAGTTCCAGGCGCTCAGTTCCTTATTTTCTTATGCCACAGCATTTACTGAATTGCTAAGTCATCATTATACTTTGGTTTTGACTTTATAAAAAGTTTCCTCCTACGAAATCTTTGGAGACTTTCATAACATCTGTCTCTGTTTCAAGCTGACGGCTGGCTGTGACCGTCACCCAGCACCCGCCCGGGCGGGCACACCAGTTTGTTTACCGATCACCATGGCAAAGCACTTGGGTGGGTTCCGGTCTCTGCCACCTCCTGTGGCAGGGTGCGTGGATTTCTCACAGGTTATGCGCCTCCTGCTCTGAATGTGCACGCATCGCCAATGTGCACACGCAGGAATGGGCCTGTGGGCCCAAGCTATCTCAGGGTCCAGTGTCAGGTGATGCGGCCACTGAGCCCATGCCAGCACCACAGCACCGCCGGCACATGACCGACTGGTGAGGCCTGCAGCCCCGCGCCCAACACCACTTTCTCCAGAGACCCTGGAAGCACACGCTCTTCCAGCCCTTCTTTGTTCTTTAGACTTAGTTTAGAACTTCCTCTTGTGGGAAATCCCTTTTCAGGTCTTCATTTTTCTTTCAGGGTCCTTCCTTTCAGTACTGTCCATATCTTCTTCCAATTTAAAATTTTTAAGATATTTTTAAGGTATCGTGTGACAAATAGTAGGTTTTAAATTTTGATATAGTCAAACTTACCAACCCTATAAATCAATGGTTTCTTTTTAGGAAATCTTTCCTTGCCTTCACATCTAAATAATACCTGCATTTCCCACCAAAAGTCTGGCCAGTTTTTGACATTTAATCTACTTATATTTATAGTTTATAACTATGACTAGACCTAATTTCTTCCTTTCTTTCATAGATACTTTTAACCATCTCATCTCCAGTCTCCCTTTCCCTCATTCACCATACACAATCACCTCTATCAAACATGAACGTTCTGAATTCGAGGGAGTCTGCTTGAGCTCCTTCCTTCCTCGGTCGTCTTCTTGGTTGGGATGCCGAGAGCACTGTCTTAACTACCAGAGCTTCAGCGTAAGTCTGTTATAGGGCAGGGAGAGGAGCACTTAGAACTCCCAAGCTTGCCCTCTTTGAATGGGTTTTGCCATCTGCCGCATTAAGACAAACATACAAAACCTTTAATGGAAAGGAACTTTAATACAACTAGGGTACAATAAAGAAAGAACAA
>JAGFMF010011945.1:749396-765753 GCA_019455555.1 Galemys pyrenaicus | reverse complement strand
CAGTCCAAGACCAAAAAGCAAGCACAGTTTCTTCACATGTCCCTCTGCTCCACGTGCCTCCTCCAGGTCTCCTTGCTATTCTCCATCTTCCTTTCTTCTCTTCTCTCTTCTCTGCAGAAATTTTCTTATTCTCAGCTCCACCCACTTAGGGCGGAAACAAGATATTTAAAACTTCCCCTTTTCCTGGGACCACCCTGTTACAAGTCCTGTTTACTAGTCAGTTTCCTGTTTTCACTCTTCAAGTACATCCTAGGAATTCTGGCTCCTTCCTCTTCCATGTAGGTTTTTGAGAACCATCTTAGCATGTCATGCTAAGAACCCTGCCGGATGTATTTAAAATGCCTGCAGCACCCTTTTTCACCAAGCCTTCTTGCCTGGTGTACACAGACTCTCTCTGCTTTTTCAGGTCCTCTTTCCTGTCAACTAAATTTTATGACTTGCCTGCAGAGGTATTATACATCGTTATAGATAC
Organism: Galemys pyrenaicus; assembly: GCA_019455555.1. Lineage (NCBI taxonomy): Eukaryota > Metazoa > Chordata > Mammalia > Eulipotyphla > Talpidae > Galemys > Galemys pyrenaicus. The sequence goes on along the minus strand of JAGFMF010011945.1, from coordinate 765,281 downwards.
ATCCCTAAGTAGCATTTTCTGAATCTATTATAAATAGAAATTTCACTGATTACTGTTGGCTACCTGTATACAGAAATATAACTGACTATTTTATAAATGCATTTTATACCTAGTGACCTTGTTAAATTCCTCTTTCTCATTACTTAGATTCTTTTCAGGTTTTCTATGTAAATGATCCTATCATTGCAAATGTGACATTTTATTTCTTCCTTTAAAACCCAGAGGCACTGAACTTCGTTCTCTGATTTCTTCATTGCCCTAACCAGAAACTTGTCTATTTCTGATTTTCAAGGGGATGCTTCACAAAAAATTAGTTTAATTTGGATAATATTTTCTCTAGGTTTTTTTTTTTTTACAGACTATATTTATCAGATTATGGAACTCCCTTCCAATCTGCCAAGATTTTTAATCAAATGTAATTTCGTAAATTTTTTTCATCTATTCAGTCATATAAACTTGTGTTTCAACCTGTTGATGCAGTTATAAGTTACATTTATGTATCTTCTAATACTTTGCTTAGGATTTTTGTACCCTTATTAGTAACTAAGCTTTCAGTGTTCTAATGCTTTTATTTTTTAGAGAACTGTCTCAAACGTATGTGGCGGTACCCCTGGAAGGTGCGTAAAATTAGGGCACTCTGGCCGCAGAGTGTATGATGAAACTCCCCGTGCGAGCTCACCTGAGCCACCGTTTTCGTGGGAGAGAGGAAGGGAGATTTATCTCTGGTTCAATTTATAGTATCCAACAGCTGTAATATCCAACAGTTCTAAAAACCTTTCTCTAGGAATTCCTGTGCCAAGGTTTTCAAAACTGTTGCTATACTTGTCAGTGACAATTATCACCCGGCTCTCTACTCATCTGTAACGTGTGTTGCTCCTCACCTGCTCATTTCTTCTACTTCCTTTCATCCTTCTTGGCAGGAATTTGTCCATTTTGTCCAGTTTTTACAAACAGCCAACTTTCAGGCTTTGGGATTTTCCCCTATTACGTGTGTTTTGTCTGTTTCACTGAGTTCCACTCACTGTTTTTCACTATCTTCTTTCCACTTCAATTTTATTCTCTAGCTTCTGAAGAGGAGTGAGCTAATTTTGAGTTTTTCTTCTGTCCCATAGTCACATAAGGATATAAATTCCTCTCCAAGCACCTCTGTTGCTATACCCTTCAATTTTCTATATGTATTATTATCATTATAATTTAGTTGTAATTATTTTAAATTTGATTTCTTTTTTAACATACATTCATTTCAAAATGTAGAAACACCTCTTGACTGTTCACTTCTCTCCAAAGCGCGCTGTGACCACGGCAAGCGTGACGCCAAGTCCTTGACCCCCGCCCAGCGCTCACCATGGCGTGACTCCTTGCAGTGTTTAGCGCACACATGAAGACAGCTGGGTGTGCAGGTCACATCAGCTCATGGGTTTCTGTGGCCTTCTGACTCACCAAGACCGACGGGGAATACGTGGGGGTCTCTAAGGACAAACGCACCTGCTTGTCCTGCAGTTCTACCAACGACGGCTGCGTCCAGTGTTCCGAGCCTGCTTTACCCAGCATATACTCATTTAACTCCTTGGAGTACGTAGGAACCTCCGCATCCTTGCTCCAACTATTTTCTCCTTACTACTACAGCCGCACCAGCTCTGTGTAGGCATTTGTCTTTTCTTTTCTGATCCCTTCCATCAACCTTCTCGTACCCAGTTTTTAGGTGTGTCTCTATAAAACAAAAGCTATCTACATTCCCTCTCTGTCCTAATCCACTCTGATCTCTTTTAACTGACAGTCATTAAATACTGATATCCTCAAGTGTTTATGTGATTTAAAAAAATAAATTAAAAGTTCTGCTGGTGACCATCATAAAAATTTTAAAAAACCTTTTATATTAACCACATTTTTTCTATTTCTTTTAAAGCAATTTGAAAATGGCTCTTATCGCCCTCTGCCCTAAACAAGAGGAAACTGAGCGCAGCCTCACGTCTTCGGTCTCCCGACCTGCCAGCCCCACCGACTGACACTGTCTAATCTGAATTATCACCAAGAGTCACTTTCCCTACACTAAGTTTTTAAAAAAATTATAACCGTCACCACAGAATTCAGTCAGCTTTATATTAACTCTTGCAGCAGAGTCAGAGTTCTCCCTTCTCATCTGCTCACTTACGTACTTCGCTTACGTACTGTGCTCAGCGTGAGCCCAGCACAGGCAGCTCAGGCCCCACCCGGCCACCCAGGGAGCTTGCAGGCGGCCACCGCGGTGCGCACCAGCTTCCCGCTGCTCCGCTGGCCCTCCCTCCTCTGTGGGCTTGCAGCTGTCTCAAGCAGTCCCAGAGGGCACCGGATGGACGTCTTCCTACTTTCTTTCACAGTCACGAGCGCTCCACCCTGGGCCTCTGCCTTGCCAGAGGTACACCCGTAATTCCCGTTATCCTCCGCAAACCAGATCTCCAGCTACCTAGTCACCCAGACCTGCAGGTTTCCGGCCACTTTGTGTTTCTGCCCCACTGCTGGCCGACTGAAACATTTACCTTTTGAGGAATGTGACTATACCTTTTTAAATGCTTTTCTGAAAATTTTTTCTATCATTGCTATGGTTTGGTCAAGCTTTGCTATGGTTATGGTAAGCTTTCTTTGCCGCTCACAAACCTGTCTGCAGTCCCCCTTGCTGGCCTTATGAGCAGGGCGGCCCTTTGTGGCCGCGGGCGTAGTGTGGTGGCCTGCGCAGGTGCCAGCACAGGTTGCCCGACCAGACCGCCAGGGCTGCCCTCTGCTGCTGCCGCTGCCTGCTCTCCTGACGTTTACATCCTGCTGCATGGCCAGCCCCATCCCCACTCCACCTCTACTTTTCAGAATCTCATCTGTTGGCAAAATTTTTTTTTCAAGTCTTTTAACTGGTACCCGTGTATCTGGCGGAGCAGCGAGCAAGGAAAGCAAGAGAACAGTCCTCCATTAGCTCAGGTCAGTACAGCGAACAAAGTTCAGACCCTGCCCTAAGCATCGCTGTCAGCAGCTCCCCCACCCACCCCACCCCCAGGCGCCTCCCTTGATCCCACCGAATCCCCAATGCAACTGTAGCAATCTTAGAACAGGAAAACTAAATTGGCGAACATTTGAACAGAATACATACCAAATCCTCTACTACTACTGCTAAAACAAAGTGTGTTCATTGCCTAACATTTTACTCACCATTTCATTGGGATGGACTAAAAACAAATAAATCCCTGGATGTTTGTCAAAAACCTGAAAAGAGCAGTTAGCTTGTTCCATCCGACAGAGGGCTTCAACACACAACTCATCTAAACAGAAAAAATAAGGTAGTCAACGTAAGATAAAAGTCTTCTCGACTCACCACGATTCTCTGGCTTCTTTCACTGTTCTTTAAATAAATGAAAAGTCTTTTTCCAACCAAGGAACACGACCGCTGGTAACACACACGCAGGAGCAGCCTTCCCTCCTCACACTCAGTAAGGGCTGGCCAGAGTGCTCTGCGAACGGCTCCGACTCTACTAGCTCGTGTATCTTCTTGTGGCTGGGTGTAATTACGGTTTGGTTGTAGGTCCGATCCCATTAGCATTTCACATTTGAGCCACACAAACACACCCAGCAGTAGAGTGAGTCAGTCTCCTTTCCCCAACAGCTACCTTGTCCCACTCTCATTTCCTGAATAACCCATTTTCCCCAGTGGCTGCTATACCACCAAACACTGTTCTTCCGGGACACACTTACCCGGGACACTCAAGGCCATTCACCAGCCTGTCTGGGCAGGGCCGTTTTAATTCTCATTGTTTTATGGAGACTTTAATAGTCCTTCAGCAGTGTGCTGAGCAGACTCCCACATTCACCCTGTCGGATGAATCAGCGCCAGTCTGTCACCCGGCGAACACTGCTGGTGAGAGCGGCGGCGCCGGGGAGAGGGCAGTGATGAGAAAGCAGAGGGCGCCTGCAGGGCCGCTATGCCACACGTTGGCCCGATCGGCTGCGCACATGTGCTTAGACCGACAAGCTACCTGCTCCCTGGATATAAATGTTGGTAAAATGACTTGTGAGGATTTTAAATTCTAGTGATTCTGAATTTATTTAGAAAGGATTTACCTATCAAATCTTTAGCTTTTGGGGCCTCCCTGGTGGCGCAATGGGTTGAGTGACACACTATGGAGCAAATCACAGCCACTGCAGCACAGTTTGATCCCCGCCGCCGGCCAGGGAGGGAACCCACATGGCACAGCAGACCTTTCCTACCTCCCGCTGCTCCCCTCAGCCGTGTATTTCAGTCAATCCACCTGTTCTGCTCCCCACTCTGACTCCGGTGAATCCTCTCACCTCCCACACTCTGGCTGTACCCCATCTTGTATGCAAAAAATTAAAAATAAATTTAAAAAAGAGAGAACTGTGAGATATAGGAATCTAATATAATGTCTGTCCCAAAACCATCTGGCCTCTGCTGTGAGAATCTGAACATGAACAGTAATTAGATGCCTTCAAGGAATTCTGATTTTGTTAGGTTTGACAGGTCAGGAAAAAGTTTTTATTTTTAAGAGATGCATACTAAGAAATGCAAGCATACATAATCAAAGTCTGGACAGACATAATATGCCGTGACACAGCAATCAGTGAAAATCACCTCAGACCAGTGGTTCGCAACCAGGGGCGACTGTGCCCCTCCCCATCCTGCCCAAGGGACATCTGGCAAAGCCTAGAGATATTTTTGGTTGTCCCAGGCTAGAGAAGGTCAGAGGGCTGGGTGCGACTGGCATCTAGTGGACAGAGGCCAGGAGCGCCGCTAACTATCCACAAGGGAGAGCACAGGTCCCACAAAGAAGAATTTTCCAGTCCAAATTATTACTGGTGCCAAGGCTGAGAAACCCTGCTACAGACAAACAGTATGAAAATGAACTGAATGAAGAGCTGAATAAATGTGACAAAGCAAACATCCCAAGAAGCTGGCAACTATAGAATCCATGTGGTGGGCATATGCAACTCATTCTCTATCCATTTGGAAACTTGCATAATAAAATATTGGGGGAAGTATCCTAATTATATTTAGCAGACAAATTTTCAATACAGATAAGCCTAAATTCTTACAATTCTGAATGTACCAAGGAATACTCCAGATACTCACTAACGCGTTCATGTAGAAGTAGATAAGGGTATTTCAGTATTTCAAGAAGGGGAACTCGAAGCTTGTTTTCAAAGTCTTGGCCAGTGAAGTCAAACAGCTGCGCCTCCCCATTGTTGTCTACTATATACAGCTCATCATCATCTCCTATTTCTCCCTTCATGGATTTTTCGAAGTGATTTATGAGTCGTAAGGTTTCTAATTCCCATAAAACCTACAGGAAAAGAAAAATGGGCAGCATGCTTTAAATCTTATCAACAAAATGATGCTCTTTCTAGAGATGTATTTTTCTAGTTAAAAATTCAGAAGTTTAAAGATGTACTAGAGAGGCCTCCCTGGTGGCGCAGTGGGTTAAGCAGCACACTGTGAAGCAAACCGCAGCCACTGCAGCACGAGTTCGACCCCTGCCTCCGGCCGGGGAGGGGACCCACGTGGTGCGGCAGACTTCTCTGGCCTCGCCCGCTGCTCCCCTCAGCAGTGTGTGTTTCAGTCGGTCTGCCTGTTCTGCTCCCCACTCTGTCTCTGGTGAATCCTCTTATCCACTCCACCTCTGGCCTGTACCCCAGCTCTTGTGTGCATAAGTAAATCTTTTTAAAAAAATAAAGATGTACCAGATATCACATACTACATTTATTTAAAGGAGACACGGCTACTTATGTTACACGAGCGCCACTTTGAGCACAAACTGTCTAAACACTGCGCTTGCAGAGTCTGGCTGTAAATACCACTTCATGCCTTTAAGTTGCACTCTGTTAAAAAGGAAGTTGGAGCGTCTTGTCAGAGACATGAGGTCGGCCATCTATAGTCTAGCCAAAGGCACTTACTTAAAACACCAATAAAGACATTTCTGAAACTATGAGACTTCAGAAATGCAAAAGCTTTTGTAACAGATTCATAATTAATCCTTCTCCTTTTTGTAGTACACATCTCCGTGGTCTCTGTTCTGTTTTTAATCAAATAATAGTACAAAACCAGATGTTCAAAGTCACACGTTTAGACCTGCTTATCTCACCTTCGTTACTAAGACCAGAAAACATACTTGCCCATACAGGTTTCTACCATTTGCCCACTGAAAAAATGAAAAGGTGTGAACGCATACACCTGAAATACATACAATATTGTAAACCAGTGTTACCTCAGTGGTTTTTTTTAAAGAGAAAAAAAAACTACTAACCAACCAAAAAAAAAAATTCAATGAACAGGATTTTGAATGTAATCTTGTCAAATACATTGACATAAAAAGATGAAACAAAACCCCACACATCACTTCATAAAGCTGTTCTATATGAAAATGAGTGAAAGCGATGGCTCAGGAAATCCTACCGTACATTCCACCCCATCCCACCAGTCAGGAGGCGTTTACTCAGCACCTCCTGCGCCCCAGGCGGGGCTATGTACCAGACACACAGCAGCCTTCAAAGTCTAGAAATCACTCCCTCAGTTCTCTGATGCTTCCAGCAGAGCTGGACTCTATTCCCCTCCCAGTTACCAGTTTGGAAAACACTGCCCATCTGACGTCAATCACCTCGTGCAAGAACGGCAAGCTATCTCTCGCTTTGTGGTACTCAGCCACACACTCTAAGCAGAAGCAGAGGTCTTCGTCAGCTGTTTGAAATTCACTGGAGCGGGTCTTGGCGGCATAGCGCTTCAGGAAATCAATGGTGGAAATACCACCTGGCGTACACCAGCAGCATGTGCTCATTCTGCAGCTACAACAGAAAAGAAGACACCTAAGGCTGAAGGAGAGGCGAACAAAGCCCCTGTAGCCTACCCGACAAAGAACGGGTACAGGTCTACTAATGGCGCAGTGGTTTAAGCAACGCACTGTGAAGCAGACCTCAGCCACTGCAGCACGAGTTCGATCCCTGCCGCCAGCCAGGGAGGGGACCCACAGGACGCAGCAGACCTCTCCTGCCTCGCCCGCTGCTCCCCTCAGCAGTGTACTTCAGTCGGTCTGCCTATTCTGCTCCCACTCTGGTGAAACCTCTCACCTCCTGTGACTCTGGCCTGTACCCCAGCTCTTATATGTATAAGTAAATCTTTAAAAATAATAAAATAGGGTCTCCCCTGGTGGCGCAGTGGGTTAAGCAACGCACTATGAAGCAAACTGCAGCCACTTGCAGCACGAGTTCGATCCCTGTTGCCGGCCAGGGAGGGGGACCCACATGGCACAGCAGACCTCTCCTGCTGTGCCCGCTGCTCCCCTCAGCAGTGTGCTTCTGTTGTCTGCCTGTTCTGCTCCCCGCTCTCTGTGGTGAATCCTCTCACCCCCCGACACCTCTGGTCTGTGCCCCAGTGCTTGTATGCATAAATAAATCTTAAAAAATAAAAAATAAAATAAAAAGCTAATTTTGACACATGAAAAATATAAAGGAAAGTACTCTGTTAATTACAAACACCATAAAGCAATACACATTTGTGCTATAAAGAATCAAAACTACATAATACTTACTGGCGGAAAATACGAAGAGAGAATTATCAGTGTTCTCACAGCAGGTTCTGAAGTGTTCTGATGGCCTACTGGAGTCAACTGTTCACGTTCTCCAAAGACATGTTCCTGAAATGCCTGGACACACAAAAACCCCTAAGTGTTAACCATACCAGTAATAAGCACACAGAGCAGAGGATTTTCTCTGGTTCAGACGACCCACACACATCCCTTTGCACATACGTGTATGTGCAGAGACTGCTGCCCTAAGCGCGGCTGGACTTGTGACCCTCAGAAGAAAACAGACGGGATAAACAGGTACACAGGAGACCGCTGGCAAACACAGCCATAAGCAAGTGATCAAAATTAACACCCTCAGGGTAAATCTTGTTCATGACAGGTGGCGAGGAAGGGACTTTGCAGTGTGCTTCTCCAAAAGCCAAAAACAGGCCCAGTCTACTCAGAAGAAACACAGCCAACCCAAAGCGGCTTAAACAAACCCCAAACTGAGGACTACCTAAACAGCGACCAGCCAGTCTGTAACAAGACAGACAAGCACCAGACCATAGGGAATTAAACAAGTGTTCTGTCATATAAAAATAAGGATTTGGAACTGGGCCAGGAAGCTATCTGACAAACCTGATCTTGAGAAGCCTGACCTTAAATTATCCAGTGAGTGTAAAATATCAGCCTACTGGGAAGTTATGAAGGCAACCGTGACCCCAACAGTGCTCACTCCACCAAATGGGTGCCCTGAGCCACGCACCTGCTCAGCGTGACAGCATTCTTCACGGCAGGAAAACTGGTCAACATGACACAGATACACAGAGCACGTGAAAACATATACGTGTATATATGTTACATACCGATATTAAAAGTCACAGAAATGCTGAAAATGTTTAAGAAGTCTCAGGAAAAAAAGGGGCAATAAAAAATTAAGAAACATAACCCAAGTCACTAATTGTCTACAGAAACTTGGTAGTGTGCAGTTTCATCACTTTAATTCAAAGGGCATAACAGGTGACTCCCTGGTGGTGCAAGGAGCTATGTCCCCAGCACCGTGAATCTAGCAGCAGCCACTGCAGCACGAGTCCAATCCCCGGCCAGGGAGGGACCCACAGGGCGCAGCAGACCTCCTGCCTCCCCGCTGCTCCCCTCAGCAATGCATTTCAGTAGATCCACCTCTTCCGCTCCTCACTCTGTCTCTGGTAAATCCCCTCACCTCCCCCCTGCCCCGCACCTCTGGCCTGTACCCCAACTCTTGTAGGCATAAATAAATCTTTAAAAAACATTTTTTACACCCATGGTTTTAAAATTATAAATGTGTAAGTAATCAAATACATTCATTTGTTCTGTGAACTGATTTTTTAATTTATTAACTTACTGCATGCTTCTAAAGTGTGTTTATTACAAATTTCCAACAGAAAAAAAGGCTATAAAGATTTAAGTAGAAACCAAAGTTTATTATAACAAATATATTTCATTAAGTCCTTAATTAGGAACTTCCAACAGAGCAAAGTAGAAAAACAAATGCTAAACAATTCCCAAATTAAAAAAAGGGGAAAAAAAGAATGCTCCCTGGAGGGAGAGCCCTACCCTTTCTGGCAATAATTCTAATTCAATTACATTTTAGTAATTCCTACCTTGTTTGACTAAGGGGAAGCTAAGTAACACTGTGGATACTAAGTTACTACAGCAAACAAAATTACTTCACTCAAAGAGTTTCTTACACCCAAAAGACCAAAATCTTAAAACCAGGAAGTAGAAAGTATGCAAAGTCTGTCTTTTCTGGGGATCTCAGCATAATAAGGAAATCCAAAAGATCCGAGAATAGAAAGTGAAACTCTGACCATTTCCCAAACATCTATTGTTCTAAAACAAAACCTAAAGTTAAAAAACCTAAGCAAGGAATTGTTTACTTTTAAAGTAAAACATTTACTTTTAAAAAATTATTAGTGGCACCAAACAGGAGAAATCATCTATTAGGAAATTTGAGTCTGCTTTTTATTTCACATTGAGAGCTATGCTACATCCACTCTACAGAACACAGAATCACATTTTCTCAAGGTAGTCGGGAGTTACAAAATATGACAGATACAAGCTACAGAACCCAGAGCATACCAGGACTAGTTCCACAGTGCACTTCAAAACAGAAATATGTTTCCATTTGCTCTCAAAAGGCCGTGTATGTGACTGTGTCCCCAAATCTAAAATCACCAGCCGCGTGATAGCCAAGACCAAGAAATCTAAACAGACTGCGACGCGAGTCTTGCTGGTAGCAGACCATAAATCCTGTACGGTTTCATTCAGCTGAGGTCTTCTAGGTCAGTTTTGTTGCCTGTGTCAGACTTGCACTGCTTAGAACCATCACTAGACCACAGATGGATGCTCCGGGAATCCCTGAGCCATGAGACAGCAACAAAGCCAAGCAAGCCCCAGTGCTGAAGGTGACTGTCAGCAGTAAGGAGCCCTCACCGACGTGTGGCTGCCAACTGGCGCTTTCATTTCTCAGTACTAACATTCTTGGTGTTAAGTAACAATCACTTTCTTCTACCCTTCCCAGTTAACTTGGCGAAAAAGAAATCTACAGTCTCCAGTTCCTTCGCACCCTTGCTTCTGTCAGTGTTTTTCAAAAGCCCCTGATAATCTCTATCACCAAATCCAACAGGGTCTTTACTCCTCCCAAGCCTATGAAATGCTGACTACTACCTACCCAATTTCCTTCATAATCATCTCTTCCTACACCACCACCCTCCCCCGCCCCCACCAATATCATAATGGCTTGTTCTCAGGACTCTAACCTAACTCATTCAATACCTTCCTCTGGGTGACCAGTCAGACATCCCAAAGACTGAGACGTGGGTAAGACTCCTGGTCGTACGACAGCTGAGTGATGCTCCACCGTTTCAGCTAGTCAATGAGCTAGCTAGTCCCCAAGTATTCAATATCCACTGCACAATTTCTGCCTACCTTTCCACCTACCTCAAAGTAAGCAGAACAGTCGTCCCCTTACATTCGTTCTTCATCCTGGATTCTCTGTATTTATAGCATTAGCATCTCTTCAGTTTTAAAACCAGCACCTTGAAATTACCCCATATGCTCTTCTCCTCAAGTCCCCACCTCTGAGCCATCTGCTGTGCCTTAATTTATTTTTTAAAGATTTATGCACACAAAAATTGCAGTGTAGGGCCTCCCTGGTGGTGAGAGGGGTTGAGTACCTTACTATGAAGCATCCACAGCCACTGCAGCATGAGTCCAATCCCCGGCCAGGGAGGGACCCACAGGGCACAGCGGACCTCTCCTGCCTCCCCGCTGCCTCTCTCAGCAATGCATTTCAGTAGATCCACCTCTTCCGCTCCTCACTCTGTCTCTGGTGAATTGTCTCACACCCCCACACCTCTGGCCCATACCCTAGTTCTTGTATGCAGAAGTTTTTTTAAAAAATTGGAAGGTAGACCAGAGGTGTGGGCGATGAGAGGATTTACCAGAGACAGTGGGGGCAGAACAGTCGGATCTACTGAAACACACTGCTGAGGGGAGCAGCGGGAGACAGGAGAGGTCTGCTGCACCCTGTGGGTCAGATTCTGGCCAGGGATTGAACTCATACTGCCTTGGCTACAGACACATTCATAGTGTTGAGACTTAACCCCTGCACCACCAGGGAGGCCCTGCTATGACTTAGTTTACCACTTCATCACTGTCTGCTCTTGAGTGAGCCCTGCCTCTTGTTTGATCCACCACTAATTCTTCCAAAATGCTGCCAAAAGCAGCCCAAACTGATCTTTTGGAGCACAAACAATTACTCAACAGACTGCGGATAAAATTCACTTCTTTGAGCCCATCCCTTAAGACCCTCCGCGATCTGGCTTCACACCGACCGTCTCCTGTCTTTGGAGCTCCCGTGTTCTTGCTAAACTTCATCACGCCTACGCGTGCCCAGGCTTTATGGAAGCACCGGCGTCTCCTTTAAACGTCCACATTTCACACCTCTGCCTGAAGAGATTATCAAGCCTGGATACATAGCAGACCAAAGGAATGTAGGAAAAAGAAATGATTACTGAGAAAACTCTGACTCAGTTTTTAAAAGAGATCCACAAGGGATTCTGAAAGAAAGACATGAGGACAACTTCCCCCAGGCAGCCCACCAGAGGTGTCCTTGTGCTGGGGCCTGTTTGACACACCCGCTCCAGGGCAGTCTGTCTCTGAATAACTTTCTTTTCCATCTTCTTGCGACTTGGTCCATGTTTGCCTCACCGTGCTGGACTGACACTGTCTCCTGCCTTTCCCACACCCATCTGCCCATCACAGCGACTCTGCACCTGTGAAAGCCAGGCTGTTTGTCCATCTCTCTTAGCCGACTCGGTGCACACCGACTCTAAAGATGGCTTACGTTTGTGCTTCATTACCTGGGCAAAGGCCTAGAGTCGCTGAGATTCCCGCTTACTCCCTGCGGCTGGGTGAGGACCCGCACTCACACACACCCGCCCTCTGGCCCCGGGGGAGCATCTGGGAAATCACGCCCAACACAACTGCTAAGGGGGACTTGCCGCCTCTCACCCGGGCTTCACACGCCCCCCGGCAGGCAGAGCCAGCCGCCAACCAGCCGCCGAGCTCCGACCACCGCCGGTGGGCCGCGCTTCCGACGTCACACGCGGGGCGGGGGCCGTCCACGGGCGCCGGTGCCCCTCTGGGCCCGGGTTCAGCCGCAAACCCCCGCACAAGCGCGGGCCCTGGGCCCGCGGCGCGCGCAGTCGCCAGCCCCCTCCGGCACCGGGCCGGGCCCGAGACCCCCACCCCGCCGCCCGCGCGCCGCTCGGCTCCGCGGGGCGGGGAGGCGCGGGGGGCGGCGGCGGCAGCCGGCCTCCCGAGACCCCGCGCCCCGCCGGCCGCGCCGCAGCGGTCAGGCCCACAGCTCGCCGAGGCCGCGGCGCGGACCCCGCCAAGGGACCCGGGCGCCGCGACCCTGAGGGAAGCGGCCGAGCGCGCCCCACCCCACGCGGCGCCGCGGCCCCGCGCCGGCTACCGCGCCGGTCCCCGCAGCCCGGCGGCCGCTCGCCTCACCCGTCGGCCTCGCGCCCGCAGCCAGCCGCCTCCATGCCCGGGCTCCGCGGTCGGCCGAGGGCGGAAGTGGGGGCCTGCGCCTGGGCCCGCACCCGGCGCCCAACCCGCGGGCGCCGCCAGCGGAGGCCCCGCCCCCGCGCGGCGTCAGCCGGCCGCAGGCCCCGCCCCTGGCGGCCGTCTTGTTTTGGTACGCCGCGGGGTGGGGCGTGGGAAGAGCGCGCCGGGCCAGCCGAGACGCCGGACGTGACGCACCGCGAGGCGGGGCCAGCCGAGGAGCGTCGGCGGGAGGGACGTGGCCGAGGCGCAGAGGCCCCGCCCCGCCCGGGCGGCCCGCGATGGCCCCGCCCCGCCGCCCCGCCCTCCTCCTCCTTGGGCTCCGCCGGGCCTTCTCCAGCTCTTTCGCTCCCGCCTCGGGGTGCAGCCCGGGCGTGGAGCGGGCCGCGAGGAAGTCAGTGCTGCCCCTGGGGCGCTCCCGGAGACTGAACTAAGGAGTCGGCGCGCAGCGTGGGGGCCGGGCGCGCGCTCCGTGCCCGCGAAGGGCTGGCCAGCTGGGTCGCGGCCCGGGTGCCCTCCGGGGTCCCCCTGCGTGGACGGGCGCGGCCGCCACCGGCCGACGCCCCGCACGGGCCCGCGACGCCGCGGCGCGCCCGGGGGCCAGGGCGGGAGCGTCTTACCTGGGCGAACCCCAGCCGCAGACTGGCGAGCGAGTCTCCGGGCGCGAACGTTCCAGCGCGGGGGCGGGGCCGCGGGGACCGTTGGGCGCGACCCCAGGACCGTTGCCCGCGTCACGGCGTCTCGGCCTCGTGGCGTTCCGGGCACGTGCGTGGGGCCGCGTCACTCGTGCCCCCCGCGTGGCGCAGGTCGGGCCTCCCTGGAGGCGCTGGCGTGGAAGGGGCGCCCGGCTGTGGAAAATCGTTTCAGGACAGAGCCAGGCGCCTGCAGGCCCCGCCTGGCCGCTGTCCCCGACGGCCGCGTCTTTGTTCAGGCGGAGGCGGGGACGCGGCCCATGGCCACGCTGCCCCCAGTGCACCACGCAGCCCCCAAGCCGCAGGGAGCACCCGCTGCCCGCGGCGGCCTGAGGACCCCCAGGGACTTTGGGGACACGCGAAGGCGTTTTCATTTCTTGTGCAGGCAGAGAAAGGTGAACTTCGGGCGAAAGATCCGCTGACTGTGAAAGACCAATCTAGAGTGACCTTCCTGCCCACGAAGTCACACGTTGGTGCAAGTCACTGGCGCCAGCCCTCTGCGAGACTTGGTTTTTAACGCGTTCGTTTTTCTCTGTAAGAAACGCAGCACCTTTCACACCCCCTTTAACCGTATAATGAATGAAGTGTCACTAAGTGCACTTCCCACAAGGCGCTTTCGCCCTCAGTGTTACCTCGCAGACCCACCCAAGGCACATAAGGAGTTGTAGAGTCCACAGCTGGCATGACGTGGAGGCCTTTCTCAGGTTGCCATGAAGTCATTGATTGGGAGAGAATTAGCACCACTTACATGTGGTTTTAAACGGACAATCCCCATAAATATGAGAAACCCAGGGGAAAAGTTAACTGCAAACCGCTCTATGCAAGTCACAGGTTTGGGGACCTCCCTGGTGGCGCAGTGGGTTAAGCAACGCACTATGAAGCAAACCGCAGCCACTGCAGCATGAGTTCGATCCCTGCTGCCGGCCAGGGAGGGGACCCACATGACGCGGCAGACCTCTCCTGCTGTGCCCGCTGCTCCCCTCAGCAGTGTATTTCTGTTGATCTGCCTCTTCTGTTCCCAGCTCTGTCTCTGGTGACTCCTCTCATCCCAGCACCTCTGGCCTGTACCCCAGTTCTTGTGTGCATAAAATTAAAACAAGTCACATGCTTGGACATCATACACTTTAGTTCTCCACACAATGAGGTGGTCATTTTCTATACGGAGAACACGAAGATAATCCAGTCTTTTCTCTCTCAAGGTTGATGGGCTGCTACAGTTTATTTTAAATTGATGATTTAGCTAATAATGTCACCCTTAGGGTTGCCGAAAGGAAATTTCTATCAAGCTTTTCCTCACAGATGAGCTGTCGAGGTCAGAGCACATACATTTTCTGGTGTGCTACTGAACTGGCAACGCCTTATTAGATACTCTCATTTTTAGATACATAATGCGATTTCATCTATGTCAGTATTTGGTGTCAGAAAAGGACATTACTTGGCACTTTTCTCCAGTTGGATCAAGTGATTCCTGCCTCAGTTTGGATTCTCAACAATCCAAGAGCCTACGACTCATGACTTCTACTTGAAATAGTTTTCTTAATGAATTTTCTGGTTATAATACTTTATATTGATTTCTTCATCTCAGCTTTTTTCTCATATTCCATTTTTGTCAACTGACATAATTTAACATGATGATACATAATACGCAGATGTAAGTATATAGTTTGAGGAGTTTTAACAATGCTCTGCTTTCATGTGATCTCATCTTCATCCCAAAATGGACCCTGGAGGCACCTGGCAGTACATCCCCTTCTCCACACTTGGCTGATGCAGACGCTGATCTGATTCCAGCCACCGCCCTAGATTTAAGTTATTCTAGGAAATTCTCCATGGAATTACTTATTAGGTGCCCTTTTGTGTCATGTCTTTTGTTCAACATAAAGCGAGGTTGTGAGCACACGGATGGCACTGAGGTGGTATTGGTTCTGTTACAGGGCTGCAGCCCGCAGGAGTGGTCTCTGGCTCCCCTGCAAGTTAGTGCAGCAGGCCTTCCTCAGAAAACGTCTATGTAGCAGTGTGCTGCCAGGATGGTGGAATGGACCAGTCGGGTGTGAGCTGTGGGTTGATTGACACCAGGATCCGCCTCTCAGCACAAGTCAGTAGTAGCAGAGCCCCTCTTGTAAGTTACAATTCCTGAATTCTAGAACAGGCCAAAATGGACCAATCAGATGCAGGGTTGGAAAATGGACCAATCAGACTGTGGGGGGGGGGCACCTTGAAATGAACATAAAGTAGGGTAGAAGGGAGCACTGAGATGGGGAGCTGATTGGGATTCAGAGCAACCCTGAGGAACAGACAAAGAAGCTACAGCCCAGAGGAAGGAGGG
This sequence comes from Galemys pyrenaicus, assembly GCA_019455555.1. NCBI lineage: Eukaryota > Metazoa > Chordata > Mammalia > Eulipotyphla > Talpidae > Galemys > Galemys pyrenaicus. The sequence continues at coordinate 749,616 of JAGFMF010011945.1, read as the reverse complement.
GTCCAAAGCAGCAGCAGAGGAAGAAGAGCTCCTGCAGAAGAAGAGAAGATGGTTCCAGCCTTCAAAGAAAGGAGGGAAGCCTCCAGCAGCTGTCCTCTGAGGAGGGAGAGAGACTGAAGGACTTTGTAGAGACTGGGACTCGGTCCTGGCTGTGACACTGACTGGAACAAGCACCAAAGGCCCTGGGCCTGGTGTCTCCAAGAGCTGTCTGTTGGTGGTA